>PVQA01001200.1:0-64992 GCA_002980515.1 Fusarium burgessii | reverse complement strand
TTTTTTTTTTTTTTTTTTTTTTTTTTTTTTTTTTTTTTTTTTTTTTTTCTATATCTTTTATAATTTAATGTAATTATTCTGAGGAATTATTATTATAGGCATTTTTGGAGATAAAATAGGGAGAAGAGACTTACCTAAGGAAACAAAAACACTACTTATCACAACAGCCATTCGTTACTCCTGGACAAAGAACAGGCTCTCTTTCTAGTAAGATGAAACTAAAACCAAAACGAGTCTCCTCGACTGGACGTCAAATTTATTCCTCAAACCGATCACGGGACCGGCACCCAGCTCCAAGCCATCTCCAACTCCTCAACCAGCCAAGACAAGCACCATCAAACAAACATGCTTATTTACTCAGATAGCCATTATAACCGAGCTTAAAATTTCTATTCTTGAGCATCCAGAATCCACTAAAGACGTACTCCATCAACTCACATGCAATCTATGGGATGTGGCACACAGCACCGGAAACAAGACCGGATCAAAGACATTACAGATGCTGCATCCGGGCAATACATTGAACAAGCCACTACGCCCTCTCCTGGCAGATTATACCGGGAGTCGAAGTCCGTAGGCTTATGACACAGTTTGTATGCAAATCCTGTTGTCTTTACACGTCGCGTGATACACCATGCAGCTAGACTGACCACCACTCTGACGATCAAGACTGCACGTTTCTGTCTACGCGAGGATTCACCCCCGCCTTTCGGGCCATCACCAAAATATCAATTGTTTTATGTATGTATACCAATTTGCTTGTGATACTGACCTCTTATATGGCCTATCATGACCAAGTGCGGGCTGTTGTCCGCCCGCAAACCCCAGGTTTTGGCTTATCAGTCTTCCAAGATTGCTTCCGTTTCTGGTTGTCAAAGTGTGCCTCGGCTATCTAACCCCGGACGCCTCATGCTTGGCTGCATCTGACTCGCACCACTTGTATGTTCTAGACTAGGAGTGCTGTTGGATACATACGCCAGCCTGCAAATGAACACAGAAATAGTTCATTGCAGCCAATAGTTCACATCATATTATCATCAAGTTTGAGAGTTGAATGTTTCATGATTATTCAATACTTTTAAGCCTGCTTCTTTGAGCGGCCTTTCTTCTCATGACTAAATACAGAAGCTTTGATAGCTATACAACACATGGGCCCCTTTGGCCCTTATCCAATGTAACTTTTTGTACTCCAAAACTCCGATTTCAAAAGCCATTTCCCATGTGTTCTGTATTCCCTTTCTTTATAATGTAGAGTAGGTGGAAGTAACTGAGTCTTCCTATCAACGCTTCTGGGGTATCTTCTTTTCGCAAATCGGATCGCCGCGTGTCTCATGCAGTTGGTAACAAAGGAAAATGCAAATATTAAGCAAGAAAGGACAAAATGCTGTAAAGCTGATCAGATGGCAATTCTATTGGTTACCATCATCTGATGAGTTGTAAAGACTGCTGAGTCGGTGGGCATCGAGGTGCTCCAGGCTTTCATACTCGACTGGGGATCCAACGGCAGGGTAGGCAGGGGGGCTGGGAGGCACGTCTTGGTAGACTGGGGGAGCCTCGTTATCCCAGCTGACACCCATGCCAGCATGAGCAGTCATGACAACACCGTAATGCATTCGCAGGATGCGGCCAGTGCCAGTTTGGGTAGCCAGTTGAGGCTTACCCTCGGGAGCGTATTCTCGGGAGACAACAAGCTCGATGAGGAGCGAATGTGTGACTTCGACACCTTCAGCAGACTTGGTGTCACACGCATACTTGAGCTCCTTGGTATGAGACTTGTACTGGTTGGCGAAGTAGTCAAATTCAAGTTCAACTTTGCCATCGGTGCCAGTAAAGTCAGACTTCCAGCCATCGTGGAGGTGCTTCTCACCCAGGATGCGGACCTCGCTGCGGGGGAGGCTCTTCTTCTCGGGTTCTTCAGCCGCAGAAGCATGTCGGTCGCAAGCAGGTGCCACGGTCTTGATGGTCTCCTCGAGTCTCCAGGTAACCTTCTTTAGTCGCCAGAAGTCAATGGTCTTAGCCTTGTCATTGCGGCTCATGAGACCGTCGAGTCGCAGACTGACAGTATTGGTTCCGGTAGGGTGGATGATGTTGTTGTAGTGGGCGCTGGCTTTAATGTTGGTGGGGGGGAAAACACGGACAGAGTGGTGAGGAATTTCGTTATCGGGAAGAGATCGCTTGACAGGGACAGTTCGCTCGAATCGCACGGGTGTGACAGAGCCGCTGGATGAGTGCACGCTCTTGGTGACATAGGCATCAGCCTTGAACTCATATGAGATGGCGACGAGGGGAGTGTCCATGGTAGCGGGAAGGTGGCCATCCAGGAGAATGGAGAAAGGGAACGGGTGACGGCCCTTTCGAAGGGTGGTAGGAAGGGCTATGAATTGCCAGCTCTTGAGCTCAGTGTACTGGTTCTGGCAGTCTGTGCAGTGACCCTGGTAAGGTCTCTTCTGGTAAATGTGAAGCTTGAGAGAGGCGGCAAAGCTTCCCACCTCAACAACCTCCTCCTTGACATCCAGAAACATCTGTCCAGTAATGAGAGCACCAGTGCTCTCCTCGGTGTTACCGTGGAAAACCACAGGCGGGCTCTCAATGCTCCAGTCAATGGAAACGTCTGAGGGCTGTTCTTTGTGGGACTTGCCAAAAGGCAGAGAAATTCGATGATGCTTCTTAACGGCATCTGCTAGTTCGGACATCTTGACAGCGTGAATTTGAGGTCGATCCTCGCCGTCTGATGTGTAAGGGCTGTTTGTGCGTGATCGAGCAACCTTCTTGATCTGAGCGATGTTGCCAGAAGAGGTGCGGATGAAGTTAGCCACGCGGTGGGGCATGGCGGCGGTAGGGAGCGATCCTTTTGTAAGACGCTCTCTTTTGTGGTTGTTTATACGGGTTTAACTGGTGGGGGTTGGCGGCTAAAATAGCACTCGACGTGAATGAGTTTTCGCAAAAACTCTTCAGGATGATGTAATACCGGAAATAGTATTGTCGACGCCGGCGTATAATGTGGGTGTATACGGCGGGAGATAGCCAGGGGCAATAGGTCTTCTGACTTTGCAAATGTTGCAAGCTGCGTCAATGCGAAGTCGGCAATGACGATGTAGCGACTCAAACCTGTTCCGAGGTGGTGTGCAAGGATTTTGAGTGCCGGCTACTAGCTGCGGATGCCGCAAGAATAGCAGACTTGTTTTTCGATATTCTCGTAACTTCTGCAAAGAGCGAGTGACTGCGATATCAATTGGTAATCGAATATCTTCTGGATAACCAATTGCACCAGTAGTTGACCGTTGTATTGTTTTGTTTGTGTGTAAGTGGTCTTTTTGTAAGTCGATTATATCTGGGGACTAACTTTAGTCAAGTGTTGTCAACCCGGAATGGTAGATATAAGTCTGGGGAACTTGAAGATAAACCAAGATGATTCTGGGGAAGATATGGAGAGTCCTTTCGAGTGGAAAGATCGAGGGCATCACCAGGACTAAATATCTGAACTCAGACTCTTCGACTCGTGCTCCGTACCTGGGGGGAAACGATGTGTCATAGCCCAAAGCTGCCCTGCTATGGCGAGCTTGTTAAGTGGCGCCTTGGTGGATATGCAATGACAGGCGGCTCCCGCCTGACTCTGCCAGTTCTGCGTGCGACCTAGAAGCCCTGTAAACCCCTTTGGGCGTGTGGGTTATGGGTAGGTCTGAGGCCTGGAGACCGCCGAAGGGCGTGCGACCAGCAGGGTGGGTTCAGTATCAGCACAGTCTACAGCAGACCCTGGCACAGTCCGTATGGGTGGAATGCGGCGTTACGGTTGGCCAAGAGAATGTTCCACGAACGGTACGCACCAGACTAATGCTCTCTTGGCATGCTCCAACGTTTCTGATCTGATGCCCATCAGGGACATACAGCACAGTGTCGCGCAACGTAGTACATTGTGGAGCAAAAAGCATTTTGGATCTTGCGAAGTTCGATCGTGGATCGTAGGACCAGGTTTATTCCCCCATGGGTGGATTGACCAAGTAAATGACGACGGAGTCTTTTTTACCAGGACACGTACCGACACTGACCGGTTGTGGCCGCTGGAAACGTCCAAGGGAGAACTTTGTAAGAAATCTCTTCAGAAGATACTTGGAATGAAATTCTGCTGTTGCTGTGCTGTGTTGCTGTATGCCCTAGTGAACTGTGTTAGTTGAACGAAGTGTAACTTCATGCAGCAACCCAGCCATTGTTTCCTTCTGTCCATGCATGTCCTCCTGATCTGTCTCGGCAAAGCACCCGCAGGCTCTTTACTGTGCACTGAAGATCAGACGGGTCATGGCTCCGAGTGAGTATGTTTTTTTTTTCTAGACGCACACTAGCCTCACGAGTTCCCAATGAGAATCGGCGTAGCAGGCCGAAGACCGGCCCGGTAAAGCCATAGGGCACATAAGGTCAAACCAGGGGGACCCTTTGATGATTTGATCTCACTAGCCTAGGTAGTATTTGTGTTAGTTTTGCTCGGGAACAACTGACGGAAAGGATCGAAAAACCAGCCGCAACATCAGAATCAGCATCAGCCCAGTAAAATATGATTCGATACAGCGGCACATGACACGGCAGAGCACATCACCAGCCAGTCTTGGGCTGCATACGTCTCGTCAGATGCTATTTCACAGACTAGCAATTTGTTGATTATCAATGCCGAACTATGTCATTGTCGTTGATCAATCAACACAGTGGAATTCATTAATGCTGTTTCATGATGATGTGCTTTCCTCGGTATTGAGGCCTATCCTCGGAAATCTGGAAATTTACCAGCCACGGTTATAGAAAGCACGGTGCACCACAGCATGTGCGGGTAACCAACAGCGCTGATGGAAGCAATAGTAAAGGGCGGTTAGTGACCCGTAGCGCTGTAACTGGAAATTTACTGCACTAAAAAGTTTCTCCGGGGAGCCTTCGGGAATATTGGACGCCATTGAGTCAAACAACCCGACGGGAACAGATGGATGTTTTTTCCTACTGTACAACTAAGGTGTTGATTCCCTCTTCAGGACATTCCAAGTGGATGCCGACTTCAGCAAACATGACACTCTCTTGTGCCTTTATTATAAGCGGTGTATGCGCTCGAATGCCCTGTCGAGAGGTCCATCAGGTGCTGCCTTACAAGTAAGGACCCCTGTGGGTGACCTAGCAAAGAGAGAAGAGAACAGAACGAAAACACAGGGCACCGTCCAATCCTTGTGAGTTGTATTGCCTAGAAAAGGTAATTATAGGCTGAGAGGCCTGTTGGGGCCAACTCCGAGTCTCGGCCAACGGAAACGAGCGGCAATGGGCAAATGAACATACGAGAATGCATTTCCGACTTAACCTACCTGAGAGTTTGATGAGATCAGCACAGATCAAGCCTCAGTGACTGAGGCTCAGTCAAGTCAAGGTTTAGGTTTCGCAACTACCGGTAGATGAAGTCGGGACAGTAACACAACCATGAACTTATCAGATCAAACTCTATGCGGCTGAACGATTCGGACTTTCGGACTTTCGGACTTTCAAAGCTGGGCTAAGGAATTGGAGATGCATTGGGGTAAAGAATTGCATTTATTTTTGCATTATGCATCATGTGGGCATCGTCAATTGGCCATGAAGGTCACTAACCTCGATATTGTCACTCTCGTGTCAGTTACAGGCAAAGTGAGGTGTGATGATTTCAATGGATCTCCGGTCCCGGTTCCACTGAACAAAGCCAGGCCTAGAGGAGAGAAAAAGAGAACAATTTGGAGAAGGAGTCGAGTTCTTTTGAGCTGGTTCCACAATAAGTCCGATCTATTAAGTAAAAAACGGTACGCGGCAGTCTCTGATCAAAGATTTACGTATTGGACGCTGCCAATTATTATATCATGAAGTTTCAATGCACACGGTGTGGACCATCCCTTTCAAGGCTATTCCTACTGCAAAAAAAAGGTAGAGACACAGTGGAGAGATGTCTCCACAAGATGAAGATTTTTTCTTACAGTCAAGTGGACGTTGGCTGACCGTATTTCAAAGGTGAGAGAAGCCAAGAGGTAACCGGGGCTGCAAGTTGGCCAATGAAAAGCTTATACGCGATAGGTACGTACTCTAATATGGGACCTTTCCATCAAGCAAATTCCTTCCGTTCACCTTCTAAAAAGTTCCTGGATTAAACGGTGTCATCAACATCCCAAGATCCTGGGAAAATCTCTGAGAGAACTGGCCATCTCCTCCTTGTCTCCAAAACTAAACCAACTTGGGTTGATTCAAACCTTCGATCTGAAGAGACCAAGCTTTTTATTGGAGATGAATCAAGCATCAGAAACGGATTTCTTTGGATCTTGCCCAGCATGACGCTTAATGAATGGATTTGGTACTTTATTAGGGGTGAAACGGATCGCACACCCCCCAATCAGACTGCCCATCATAGCATCTTGAAGCAATTTTGAACCTCATCAGGGTACGTTAAAGCGAGCCTTTCTCACCAGCACAGGGTAGGATTCACCTTGCTGGATGTCACCGTTACCCGGTGAGAAACGTTCCGTAATTCACGACTGTATGCTGGCATCAGTGACTGGTCTCGGTCAATACACGTGGTTGGAGTCGGTTGCTCGCCGGCTTCGATGTATATATTGGCTTCGTCATGTTGAGGCAGCTTGCGTCAACCACTGTGTCGAAATTGAATTACTTCGCAATCGAGGTTACAATCATATCCTGCCAGCCCGTCAACTCTAACATGAAACAAAACTGCATGACAATAATGCAATTGCCGTGTAACCCGCGTCCAAGGGTACCCTATCTCATCTCGTTGAACTTAATTCTTCTTCAAAATCAACTCCCGAAATTTAATGTAGACGCACAAGAAAGCTTCCGACGCCCGCCTGTTAGCCGCGGCTACTCCCTATTCCGAGGAAACGCCAAAAGACTCCCCGGCTTCGAACCGAACACTTACGGAACTCTCAAGGGATTAATTCTAGAATCTAGATGTCCTCAGCCCGTGTAGTTGAAAGTGGAGCAGCAACACCATCTTGGCATCAAATTTTGTGCTGTAAATTGCCACAAGTTGAAGTTCCACACAAAGAAGTACTCTGAGCGAGAGGTCCCTGTTGATTCGTTGACTCGTCTTCATGCCACGTTCTTGTCAGACATGAGATCACCAAGTACCTTCAGTGGACACCACCAAGCTCTTCGGGCGAAACCGAAACAGGAGAGCCTCATCTCAGATGATGCGGCTCTTGACTAAAAATTGATTCGATTCAAGGAGCTTCGCTTCTGAGCTAGGGTACAACATATAACGCATTGCTCGTTCCTGAAGATCATGCATCAGTTTCCAACCACACAGCGTCTCTGCTATTACCTAAAAGTTAGAGACCCCCTGGACAACAAGCCAACATTCAACTTGCGGCCCATGTTTATTGTGAGAAGTCCTTGCGCGCGTCCATTTCTCAGCCCTGTCGTTCACTTGGTCGCTATCTCGGAAAGGGCGCCCGCCACGATGGTGCAATCACGAATCAAAGCAGCGCAACGTGTTTCCAGGTCCTAGCTTCTAGAATTTGCCGCTGGTCCTCGTTTTTAAATGACTGGCTTCATTTTTGGACGTTAACGATTTCACGGTCAACCAGAAATATTCGCCATCACTTGCACCATTTTCGATAGACCATTGCATCATGGAAAACTATTCAAGGTCATCTCTGGCGACCCTTGAATACAGCTGGGAATAAACATTCACGGACCAGAAGCTTCGTGCACGATCGTCCTGCTAATTGCACACCTCGAGAAAAAAAATTCCTTTATTAGCACAGACAAACGCGGCGGACCAGTTTTGAGCCGCACTGGAACAAGGTGCAAATTTACGCTATAATTATACCATTGGATCCTCCTTTACAATGGGTCTTGGAGCATCACAAGACAAGTTGAGAATTCAGGTGGATTCTCTGAACTCCCTTCACAAGAACTATTCCACTTCAAGGCGATCTGGCGGGCCGTCTTCTTCTCTCGACGTTCCGATGTGAAGCGTCTCATTCCGACAAACGAAAATGCAAGCAGTTTTTGAGTACCTTTATGACTCCTGGAAACAATGCATCGAAGCGGTCTGAGTTGGCTGGGTTGTAAACATGCAATAATTCTTACCGGAGACCCATATGGCATCAACTGCAATAATAGGTTGGGTTTTCAGGCTTCACGGCAAATGTTTGACGAGAAAATTGCAACAGAGTTTGGGCTTGGCTTCAGCACGGTTGCAACCAAAAGCTGCAACGACGAGCGATCGACGTTCATTAGTCGATGAGGCTCAAATTGCATGAACTTACGTCCAGATCGATCGTTGCGTACCAGAATTTGTCCTTTCTGCGTTGGCCTGAGCTCTGCCTAGTCTGCCTTCTTTGACTGGCATAGCTGGAAACGGTCGGTACTGTATCCGTCATCCATCCAATATGCGAAACACAACACCGTGATGTCCACGCCTCGAGGCGGTTAGCCCAGAGCCTCAGACTTGTGTGTGTCTTCTTATGTGCTCTCACTTGTCCTTCTCCAGAGAGGCCAAGCCAAAATTTGGCGAGATTGAAGTTACTCTGTTCTCACACAGTGCTTACAGTACCTGGATCCGTATCCTTGCAATTATAAGTACACCCAGGGTTTGTTTCTATGCCGACAGTGACCTCTATGGATGCCAGGGGCCTGTGCGTCATGTGCTTAAAATCTTCGACCGGCCACGTCCGTGCATCAATCGACTGTTTCTTGGGACACCTTGAGAGAAACGTGCCATCACCAACAGACCTGTCATATAGCAACACTTCACTTTTCAGTGTCTAACTTAGCCGACAAGATGATATGTGAACACATATGATATTCCTATTTACGATGTTACAGTGTGCTTAACCTTCGACATCATGCCAGTTTAGCAATGGGATTTCACTTACAATGGACACTGACTGGTCTCAATGCAGCCCTCATGCCACTGGTCCCTTGGTCCCTCACACTTGCTCCTCGTTTGTCCGGGAATAAGGTTGGTTTGTTATCGGAAAAGCCACATCTTGCTCGGCGTTCAACAAGATCCCCCACGACATGTTCTCCCCATACTGGTGATCTGAATCAATTCAATTACTTGCACTCGTATTGCCAGGCAACGCCAGAGTCAATTGGCATGCCATGAATCAGATGGCGCTTATACACAGGTAATCATGTCGCTATATCTCCGGCGCTCAAAGCAAAACACCGATCATGTGACTGAAATCTCCTCGTCGTTTAATGTATCGCCTGTGATCTGTGTACCAGAAAAGGTATCAGATCCAAATAAACTATATGCGAGACATGTATGTAGGGACATTCAGCAGCCAGAGAGATAAGGCAAGTACTTGTACGGCCCAATTGCAGAGCTGCCCAGATTTGAAGAGCATTAGCCTGGGGATTCCGGGGTTGAGAGATAAGTTCCCATGCTGGGGAATGATAACGAGGCTTGGGAGATAAGGAATTACCAGATCAGGCCGCACAAGTCACATTGATAGGTTGAAGCTATATTAACAAGCTTTTGGTACAAGAGAATCATGGTACAGAACTAGTGAATTAAGTGAGTCAAAGTAAGAACATCTTGCGCCGACAACGGTGTTATCCGTTTACTATGGTGTTTAGCAAATTTTCAAGTGTTGAAAGAAAAAGAAAAAAAAAAAAAACTACGCCAAGCCAAGACCCCAGCAAAACGCCGGACTAAGCTCCGGCAATAATGCATAGAGCAACAAATCCTTTCTATACAAGGCAAGTGGGTAACATCTTTTCGATCTTTTTCTACTCCAACGTCATATCCATCGGATCTTTCTACGCCTCATCCTTAGTGTGCCATTTTGCTTGTGAAAAAACCCTTTGAGATGGGTGTTAAGCCGTTTCTAGAAGGTCTTGGACAATATCGAGATCGTCAAAATCGGACTTGTCCGGTGGACGGGCCGAACGCTAGGAGAAGGTTGCCGTGATGGGGTTGGAAGTTGGGGAATTGGAGAAACGTTACTGCAAGAGAAGAAGGGGGCTGTGTCAGTCTATCCGTTATGGTATAGCCAGACATTGGTATTTAAGATTCATAAGAGATAGGAATACCTTTGTAATATGATGAGTTCAGCCTAAGCCTAGTAGTAATACTCTTAAACATATGATGATACTGTCATAATACTCCTAAACTGAAGATGATCTAGTCATGATGTACTGCATCAACTGCAAATACAGATGTGGATTATAGCTCTTTCCCTCCTTTTTCCTGCGTTATCTAGCCTACATTAATCTCAGAAGTTCTTTAAGTGATTGTATTCACGCCAGAAGCAGTATGGGAATCATCGCGGACTTAAGTCACTGCTCCATTGATAGTATTTCCGTTCAAAACTATAGATGAATTATGTTTCATTGGGAAACCCTTGATCCCTATCACTGGTTTCTCTTCAAACTTCTACTCAAGAGGAGGCATTGTCATTAAGCTTGAGGTAACCATCCAATCGAGTTGCTCAGCTTTGAGTTTGATACAGCGAATTTCAGCCTGAAATTTTTCCAGCATCTGTCTCATGCTTTCATTGCTCTGGGGCTGTGTTGGATTATATTGACCACCAGGTACCTGGCTCGGGCTGAGGTATTGCACTGGGACTCCTGAATGACAGGGAGGCCAGGCCGGGGCCAGACGGCGAAGTTGAACAGTTTGAAGGTTTTCGACAGGATCAGAAGGAGTAGAATTAGCTGCCGGTTTCTGGGTGGCCAGAGGACCATTTGGAGGTAAATTGATGAGAGAAGAAGGAGCAGTCTTGGTGTCTGTCATTTGTGCGTTTTTGGGCAATGCTGTTGATGATTGAGACGCCAAAGACTCTGTTTAGAGGTCAGAGACTCGAAGGTAACGTTCCAATTGCACTACTGACTTGGAGGCGGTGGGCCAGGCCAGGATATTTGTTTCCTTCGCCCTCTCTGGGTCTTTGTTTCGGGCTTTTGAGGATAACTTTTTTCGGACTTGTTGGCCTTTTTCGTTGGAGCCATGGTGAACAATGTTTATACGCAAGACTAGAGATGGATTTATGAATAGTAAGGTAGAGATATGACCTTGTTTTGAGATGCAAGAAGAAGAGGAGAAATTTTGCTATGCGGAACTTACAGTTGCCTTTTTACCTACCTTAGTTATCGTAGATAGGTATAGAAGGAGGATCCTGATCATGGAAGCCTTCATTTCTAGGGGAGGAATAGATGCCCTGAGGAGTAGGCGGATGTGGAGGTCAGTGACGAAACCTGGGTCGTGGGTATTATCATATAAGGCAAGGGTAACTGTTAGAATCAACCAGTATCAGATGTCAACCACGACCGATTAGAGGAAGGCCAAGGCGATACATGATTACATGTAGGCATATATGATACCTAGGTACCTAGCTTTGCTTAAGCCGAGGATGGAGAGAGTAGGTATCCGTTAAAAGAAATAGTGTCTGACATGATGTCTAAAATACTAGCTCTTGGATGCGAGGAAGACGCTGACTATCAGAAGTATTTGCCAAGTGAGACGCACTGCACCGCATCGTACTACGACTTGGGGCAGCAAACACAGATATGTCAGTGGAGGTAGCATCAAAATAAATAAACAAGACTATTTTCTATAATCCTCTTCGTCCTTTTGCAATTCGAACAAGTTCATTCACCAGACTTGGAATTTTGACGAGTTGTCTCTTCCTCAAGCTCTCACTCAGTTGCCTGTTGTTTAGAAGCAACGATGGAGCCAACCAAGCAGGTACGACACATGCATCGAGACTCCTTTACGAGTCGGTCGCTAACTTAGACAGTCAACATCCAGAGCGCTCATGAGATTGTTCCCTCATGGGTAGGTGAAAAAGTTACCGGCTTGGTTTTCCCGAACTTGAAATCGCCTTGGCTAATCGCCTTGGCTGTCGCAAGAGCCCGAAGACCAGGCGAACCTCAAGCGAGTCAAACAAGTTTGGGATATGTACGCCTCTGGATGGAATCCTCAAGTCAAAATTTAGGTCTATCGTCTCCTCCTTGACGTGCGAACCCCCCCTACAACCGAAAGGTTCCCAGCAAGCACAAACTGTACAACCACAACATCAGCTTCGGGCTGTGGGTTATCCTCAGGTGCATGTACCCTGATCAGAAACTTCCTGCTCTCAGACTTGCCCTTATGGAAAAGTATTCAGGCATAGATCTCATTGGGTGCATTGGCCCAGGACCCAACGCTATCAACTTGGCACCCAAGGAGGACAAGGCCGACAATGCGAAACCCGCGATTCCTTGCTTTGGGAAAAACGACTCGAGGAAGATGATAAGTGCAATGTCAGCGACTTCTCCCTCAAAGAGCCGGACTACGCTTTTGGTGAGGCACGTCCTCGTGGGTTATAGTTCTTATATACTAACATACTATCAGCCGAGGAGGTCCATTCAATAATGCGAGACACGGCTTCTGAAGGATCTCAGAGTGTTTTTTTTTTTTTAACAACGATCTCCCAAAGGCAAGGCCCAGCAATGACCCAAAGCAGGCACCTAATCATGGTCTTAACATCCCACAGTTATGCATCAGTCCTGGAGCTGTGTGTGAACCAGATGTTGAATCCTTAACTAGCGATAAATTTTCTGCTGAGAACAACTCAACTCAGACTGCACTTTCAAGCAAGCAGTTTACGGACTTACAGACTACGAAGCAGAGCCAAAACCTGCGCGTGGAGAAGAAGAGAAGAAGAATGAGAAGCCCTCAAAAAAAGTAGTAAGACGTTGCTGGATATTGGGAAGCAGGTTGTTGAGATACGAGCACATATCGAACTGGCTCGTGTTAATCGGAAGGACCTGGATGACGTTGAGGCGATAGCCGTCAATCTTGAGCAGTTCATCTTGCCTCTTTGAGTGTTTTGTGGAGGGATTCGGTCTGATCTCAAGATCTCGAAAGTTTCTGCGACTCTGCTATTTCCAGCAAGCGGGCTGCCCAACAACGAGCTGATATCCATGGGAAATCATTATGTGGTATTTGATGTGCTAATATGGGAATTTGCTACATAAAGGGGTCTGTCTGGAGTCACGGAAGAGGTATCAGAACGCATGGGGCAACAAGAGACCAATAACCCGTGGGAATTGAGGGCCATCGATTTTAGAACCCTGCAGGGCTTTGTCATTAATAGTGGCGCCTGTTACAGAAAGCCACCGCCTCATGTCTGAGCTCTCACATTTTCGAGTCCGGGGAACGATGACAAGACCGAGATGGTCGACTGCAGAACATTGATCACAAGCCATAAGTGATACCGGATACCAGATACCCCATTTTTTAATCATCCCAACTTGCTTAGTATATGCCATCTCAGGATAGCTTCGTGACCATGCCTCTTTGAGAGGGGCCTTCATCCTATCGTCCGCAAGCGGAACGAGGATACGAAAGCGTGGATTAGTCTCGAGGCTTAGAAACGGCTTCTTCCAAGAAGCCTTAATTGCCAGAAAGAGCGGGACAGCAGGATCTCGGGACCGAGAAAAAGATCTATGATAAAGCTATCAGGTTTTTGGCATTGTGAGGCTGCTGGAAGCACAACATTGAGAGATGGGGTATGAGTCGTGCAGTTTCATCAAGACAGCGAGTTGGCATTCGCATAAAAACCCATGCAAGTTAATCCTTGTACTGTCACAATCGGACAATGGGAGCACACATATCAGCTACAAGCGCCAGACGCGGAAAATGCTTTCATTACCCCAGAAAACCCCTGATCTGGTGGCGTTGCATCCCCTTCACCCATCCATCCTGACCAGGGCTTTGTGGGGATTGTATGAGGACCCGAAGGGACCTGCAGATGGGCGGGACCAGCTGAAATCCTTCAACAAGGACATGCCCTGCTTTCTTTGCTGTCATAAGTAAAACGTACATCATTAGTCTTGAAAACTTTTCACAGTGCATCTGCAAGGCCCCCATTAATTGCGTTATATTCTATCGTTGGTACACAGAGAATCAGACTCTCTCTAATTATATATATGATAAGTTCCCAGTATCTAGTGGTTAAATTGCTTATTTCGCATGTTCAATACTATAAGGCTCATGACGAGCGTTCGTAGAGCTTGCCTCGCTGACTGCTCTCTCGTGATGTTCCGTGATTTCATCATCTTCGCTATTTGGTGATCGAATAACCTCTGTAACAATAGTCTTCTTAATTCCCTCGAGGTTCTCACGATGCTTGAGTTCGATCTCGTCCTCCTCGCCAAGCTCAATATGTGTTCTTGTGAGACCGCCTCCGAATCGACCGACTCCAGGTCGAGTACCAGTCTTAACAGTCGTTCGAGAGCGGGAGCTGTAATCGTGTGTTCCGTCGTTCTGGTTGTTGCCGGCTCGGACAACCTTGCCGATAAGGTCTGCCATGTTCATCTCGATGTGAAGCTTACAGAGATAAACCAGAGGGTGAAACTGGACATAGACAAAACTGTTTGGTAAAGACATCATTCCAATGAGAAGTATCTTAATAAAAATTAGCATTTGAAGGCAGAGATAAGTTTCCTGGGCTGCGACTTACGTCCAAGGCAATCGAGATTGCGACGAGAAACATGTTCATATGGTATAAGCGGGTGTACTTTTGAAGACCGTTTGCTACCAGACGCTGCTTAACAACCCAAATAAAATAAAAGTTGAGGGCTGCATCCATGACAGCGAAGAGGACTTTTTCCATACGGTCCCAAATTTCGTTGACATGAATGTACATCTGGTTGATTTGGAGACGTGCTGGGATCCAAACACAGAAAACACTGATGTTGATGGCCAGGAGGATGCCAAAGCAAGTCCACTTAAGTATCGTTCCATTCCGACGGACAACCATGAGCAGACTGACTCGATTGATGATAATTTGGATCAGACATTGAACCTGTATCGACCAAAAGACGACTGAAAGATCAGTATGTGCTGAGTGTAAGAGTGAGAATGACATACTAATGAAGAAGTAATATTGAAAGCTGGGCTTTATAATTCCACGGAGATACAACCAGACCATTATTCCAAGAACAGTACTGGAGCAGACCTCGAGCCAGATGAACATGATGTAGAGAGTCAATCGATTACGCCTTCTGATTGATGATTGAGTTTGACGTATGGCTTTTCCGCAGTTGAAGATGGTGACACCCAGGGACAAACCCCAGATAATCGAAGCAAAGTTCATATCGTCATCAGACGGCGGTTCCTCCTTGAAGTTGGGAGGAACGAGAAAGCCATGTTCGGTCCCCATGGCGGCAATAGAACGAGATTGACTTATCCCACCGGTGTTGGTTGGTTGGTGAGAGAATGAAATCAAGTTACCCCAGATAAAGGGAACTGTAGAAGTCGATATGAAACATAACACAACATGAAAAATGACATGTATGCGAGGGATGCAGTAGTTTATAGCATGGCGATATCCACTAGAACAAGATTCAACTCTCAGCAGGAGTGAGCTTCGCATCCAATGCTGGTCCAGGCTCGCCGGGTACAAGGGAAGAACCCTGGGGCCTCAGAAAGCTAGTGGAAGGCGGTGATCCGAGTCGTACATACAGACACTACACTAAGCTAGCGAATGAAGGAATCTGCAATGGCGGAGTTTGCATCCGGTGCATTGGTACAATTAACAGGCATAATCCCTCCTTACTCCGTATGCCCATGCCCATGTCCCATGAGTGATGATGCACTAGACACGAGGCTTCAGTGGCGTTGAATGGCCGCTGAAACTGGACCGCGGAAAGCCACATAAGCTTCTGCGAGCCAATTTGTCAGAATCGTGGTAAATTCTGGGGCGCGTCTAGAATACAAGGCTTTGAGCGTCTAGTCTGGACGATGAAGTGTATGGATTGTTGGTTGTTGATAGACTTTGGTTGCTTTTTTCGACCCACGATTACTTACATGCATCAAGTCCGGGGAACATCCCCGTAATTTCCAATTCTCCCATGAAATGTCGATCTGTTTTTCTCGCCTCCAGACTCAGTTTCAGCAAGTCGTATCCTGAATGTTGGATCATATCTGAACTTCCGGACGTCCGAACAAGATTGCGATGTTAGCTGCTTATGTAGGATCTAGTGCACGAGTCAGGACCTGAACAGGGCTGAGATCGACGACTAAAATCGCTTTAGCTAGTCGTTGGGATCCACAATTTCCGGAAGAATGGCTCATATCCGCTTTGACTTTTGGGTTGCAATTCTGTGCTTCTATCACATTTTGTTATCATGGAGACTCGAGAGCCATACAGGTGACCCAACGTTCAGGTTAAAGACACATGGGGTAAATTGAGGGGAGAACGTTGACAAGGTCTTTCTCCAGAATCTACAATGGTTCCCGGAGCGATGAGACCCCGGATCCCCCAAACTTTATTGTCATGAATCTTTGTCTGTTGTTTTGAGACAGATAAACTCTTGGCGCAGACTTGGGTTGGCGTGCTTAGGGTTGTTTTGCCAAAAGACATCGACCTTGCCGCAGGTAGCCATAGAGTATTGTTCAATTATTCAATTACGCTATCTTCTTATCTCTCATAGTAGAAACATCCACCACTAGAGGCATCACAGGAAGATAGGCCGAGTTCATCCAGACGGGCCGGCATGCAAGCGCCATTCCGTTCAATAGAAAAGACACGAGCATCCCGACTCACCGTTAGTTTCCTAAGAACTACAGTAAAATCGGCCAAAAATATATGATCTACGGCCTGAACAGCGAGATGAACTTATTCTACGGGCTTAGCTCCGTTGGTTATTGCGCCTAGCCTCACGACCGTGCGGAACTAGAACCAGGGGACCATATTGCGCTTCGTGATTATCTACAGTCGGAAGCGAGCCTAAAGTTGACAAGCCTTGTAACAAGATAAGAATCCCGTTGGGCAATTTGTCGATCTCCGAGACTACTTCAAGTGCGAGATTACTCATAGTCAAGACTGTGTTGAGAAGCACACAAAATGCTCCGGAGGATTGTAAATATCCCCAAGATTCGCCACCACCTAGGCACAAGACCGCAAGGGTGTGGTTCCAATCCTCCGATAGGTTCAATGAAGGTCTCTTCATCGAGTAAAATATAACACACAATATCGTGAGCCTCAACCATGACTGACAGTAGCCGTAAGGTACTCCCACGTGAAATAACACTCTCCATCATATAAGCCATAACTTAATCATGCGCAAGGCGCAGCTCTGAAACCACTCGCTCTTCAATGAACGGAACAGCTTAGTCCCGCATACCAGAGGAATTCTCAAGTCTTGCTAGGTGAGCTGGATTCTAGCCCGATGTGTAAGTTGAGCTCAAGACACTTGATGATAATCTCTGGAACGAGTCATCCAGACCAGTGCCAGATTTGTGCCGTCAGATCATCATAGCACAAGACTGAACGGCAGGAAAGCAATAAAAGTCCGAGCGCACTCATCCATGATTCAATGAGCCCTCATCTTTAAGCCATCTCGAAGTCTCAAATACAAAATGACAGCCAAATCTTGTCTTTCATTGCTTGAAGACAAATGCCCCAAGAATCTAATGTTATCATTAGACCCTGACTATTCCCATTACAATATCACAAAAAGGATAATCCATAAAGTCATACGATATTTGCCCTCGAGTACACTAGTATTATTGCCGGGAATCGTGTTGCAGTACTAAGTTAGTGCGTCTGAATATTTCACACCATCAGAAGAGGCGTTATTCCCCTCCCCCACCACTTAAATCCCCATGATTAAGTCACCACGTGGAATGGCGTTCTGGACATGAGACGGTTCGACCAAACTCAGGTGAAGCCCGAAAAGTTATAGCCATTTTGGGGGGGTTCGGTTGGATGTTCTCCCGAAATATGCATGCCGCTAAACCATCACACTAACAACATGCAGCAGAGTCAAAGCCAAGCCTTTCTACCGTTGTTCTAGTTGATCTCCCGTCTCACACAATTGTCGACCAACTCCTATTCTAACCTAGCCAATTTGACAAGAAATCTCAAACTTTTTGAGGCTGTTCTGCTTCAGGTCTCCCAGTTCCCTTCACCCGGCGGACTTATTTCTCCTTGTGACAAAAAAGAAACAGGGGAAGAATGAATTCTGCCCCTCTCTCGACGGAGCACGCCTCACCAAACACAAGATGAATCATTTTAAAGATCCTCAACCTATTATGCCGATCTCCGAACCCGACCAAGGCATGACCAAGTCATTCACCTGCCTCTTTGGATCGTTGCTTGCGAGACAGTCACAGAGTATTACGAGCAGGGTAACAGCGGACAGATCAGCCATAAGATGCTTCTGATGAGTGATGAGGCGGGTCCAAGAAAGGAGTCTCCAATTTAAGTCTTCTCATGTATCCAAGGATAGATCTAAGGCTTCGTCTCCATTGTTGCGAATTTGGTAATGGTTTGGAATAACCTGAAAGATTGTCCAACTTTGCTGTAACGGGCTTCCATGAAATTGTGTCTTTTCTTCTTCTTCTATCATCAGTGGTCAACAGTTCCAGTGTTGTGGCGACATTATTGCTTCTGGCCTGCTTGTGACTCAGCTTCGAGAAATGCCAGAAGCTGTTTTTAAACCCGGTTTTTAAGCGTCTGTGAACTCCAGTTTGTTCCATACTATTACTCTATTGACTTTTCGTCTAAATGTTCTGGCAGCGAAATTTTGTACTCTCTCTAGTGCTCAATGGCAACGTGTATGCCTTCAAGCTCTCAGGAGCTGTTGCTCCGTCTTGAGGGAACGGCCGTGCCCTGTACAGAAGCTTTACGAGATAGTATATTGTAAACTAATTTAACTAACAAGTATCTCCTTGTCAGTAAATAAAAGGCTATGGAGGACTGTGTCGCTAGCAATCTGAGTGCTGTTTAGTCCGTGGCCTGTTGAAAGGATGCAGCCGAACAAAGCTCGCTGCACAAACTTGAGGAGGGGATGATCTCAAGAAATGATTAGGATTGTGGTGACTTCTCTAACATGCTTCAAGAACCTGCAATGGGGAATATTGTAAGAAATTCTTTGAATGACTCCTAGTGTAGTTACCAAACACAGTACCAGGAGCAAGTTGATGAATACACCGTTGAGCCGCTCCCCACAGAGCGACATTCTATCGTAAACAACAAAGCTTATATGATTTCAAATTGCATTTGATTGGTTTTTTTTTTTTTTACGCCCTTTTCCTCAGATGGTTTCCATGATCACATAGGTTTTCACACATCTCCATTACCTTGCCTCCAGGAGTTCAGCAACAAACCATTGATCAAATACAGTAAACAAGTTGGTAGGGTTGAAGGATTAAATCCTCCCTCAGATACACTTCATTTCAATTTACTTTCGCATTCATTCGACACCTTCCATTCAATGAATAAGTTTACGTGCCCCACAATGGAGTTCATAGGGCTGGCGCTAACAGCAGCTCGCTTAGTGGTTATATACCATAGTGCTACAGCACTCCCCAACAAAGTCACATCCGGTGTGGTGTATCGGTTTATCATTCCGCGTTTTCATATCCTGATAATGAGCCGCGGCGAGCGGGGTTCGACTCCCCGCACCGGAGATTCTTTTGCCTTGGATATTTATTTTTTTCCCTTCTTTTGTTACTTTTCTTTTGGTTTTGTTCTCATCGTGGTACCTTAAGCTGAAGTCTTTGTGATGCTGATGAGGGAAGAGCGCCTTTCCAACTGGCGACCTCAATAACGTGGCGGCTCTACTAAACCACGTGACCTAGCATCCGCTCATGTACCTGCGATTGATTGATCATTAAGGCGACGGTTATCGTAACGCTTGGTTGTTGTAGTGCATTTTCAATTGCCCTGGTCGTTTTCTCTTTAATTCGCTTTGTTCCCTCGCTGTTAGGTATATATATGGCTTGGAGCCGCGGGTCGGCCATGATAATGCTATACAATTGTGATGTTGAACTTTAATTGTGTGGTATAATGCGCTGCTGTATCTCTGTAGGAACTCGAGTAGGAAACAAATACCCGGCATGATTTCGACCCAAGAGCTTCAATTATCTCCATGTAATCATATCGAATCTCAAATCACCATGATTGGATCCAAAATCGGGATTGACTTACAAGTTCAGTCTCCTCCGACAGAAAGTATAGGGTAGTGATGATGCCAACTTGCCGACATTTTCCCGCCTCAAGCCAACCAGAAGCTCAAGCAACCTTCGTCATACAGACAATTCAAACATTCCGAATAATTGGATCTTCCTGCTTCCAGGGTGACAATCTGTCACTCTCAGGGAGGCATGATAATCGAATCCTGACATGCGCGAATTCATGGACTATGTCCACAGCGCCTTCTACGAAGCTACTGGATGGAATCGCGACAATTCGTACGCAGCGCTGAATGTGACCAGTGATGGTATGGAATCTCCCAAGCCAAGCTTTGGCCTGTTTACTTACAAGAGGACTTGCAGCTCTTCTAAACTTCCAGACACCCCGTGGGTTGCGACTCACCCTATCCTCCCTCGCGAGCCCCAACTTTGCGACATCCTACCAACTTGGTTCTGTTGGTATTGTCGATGGCTCCATCTCATACCTCTTCTCATCAGTCCCGCTTCGACTTCTTTTGACACCGCAATCAGAGACAGTCAACCTACCAGATCTTTTGCGCTCATACAGACCCCTTGCCGAACTCCCCCACCGAGCCAATCCTCTACTGCAGACACCGAAAGACAAACCCGAATCGTCTCTTCTATATGGCCGACTCTACCTACCCCAGTCGCTACTCGAAGCTCTGTTTGTCAAAAGATTGTCGCCTGCGCTTCAGGTCCAGCTCAGTTCTGTATCCGCCCATCACCTTAAGAACGGCGGCACTGTCCTCGGCCTAGCGCAATATGACGTGGGAAAATATGCGCTTGAAGGACTGGCGTCCTCAGACGGAGGGTTACTCGGCTTCAGGGGCGTATATAATTTCGGCGGTGATGCCGAGAAGCCGTCAGATCAATCTGCTATCGACAATGGAAACGCTGATAGGGAGAGGATCTTTGGTCGATTCAGTACTGGTGGAGAAATCTATTACGGCACACTGAACAAGTCAGGTGGAATCAGCGTGGGAACCCGATTTGCAACATTACCCGCACACAAGGGAACGCCTTTATCCGCGACACTGACCCTGAATCCCTTGATGGGTAATATCAGTGCAAGTTATGCTGTGGTGGCAGGCAGGCATTGCAGTCTTGCTACGCGGATGGAGTTCAACGTGTTTAGCTACGAAAGCGCTTGGGCCATTGGTATGGAGCTCTGGCGAAAGCCATTTACTCGACCTGTTCTTGATGACGAGCTTGTTATCGATGACAAAATGGTTCTTGACGATATACCCGAAGTAAAACGACCAAAGGAGCGCAGCTTTCAAGCCAAATTAGAATGGCGCCTGGATGATCCCGAACCAGTTGTCGTCAAGCCACCACCGCCACCTCCTCCCCCTCCAGAGGAGGAAACAGACCCTGAAAAGCCTGGTGAAGAGAGATATGCTGGTGTACTCAAGACTCGCCTTGATCAAAACATGCGAATAGGGGTGCTGTGGGAAGGGCGGGTCAAATCACTCCTATTCAGTTTAGGCAGTTCGATCGACTTGAGGAAACTTGACAAGCCTTTCCGAACGCTCGGATTGGAAATACAATTTTCGTCATGATCGGATATTAAACATATCATGAAGCCCTGTCATTCTGCGTAGACTACTGCAGGACGGCAATAATCCGCTACTGCAGTCGGCCCGTAGGATCATGTTAGCATGCTTTGTGGTAGCTCATATGTAGATGCAGCTGGATCAAGGATGTGCACATGTCATCGGGAATAGCGATGCGGAACATTGCTCGTGATTGTAAATGGCTAGTGGACACTGCTTGCAGATGCTTGTGTTTTGTATTACTAAGGTTGGTGTACTATTATAAGCATCTCAATGGCGTTGGGTTATAGATTTGGAATTGGCGATAGACGGCATAGTACATCTCCCATTACCATTGCTTATTTGTCAATGTCTTCCCTCTGATAATAATCGACCATCAGCTCTTGATGGCTCTCGTGTGACGACCCTGGTATAAATAACCGTTTATGCATAAGTGCAACCAACTTAACACACAGCCCATAGCCCAGCTGAACGGTTTAGAGATGCCGTCAGAGCCGATTGAAAGACCTTTTGGCGTTTCTAATTGCGTGGGCGCTTTTGGCTCAACCTTGCATCAGACCTGTACTGATTGAGAACCTTGATGGCCTCCGCGATGTCTCCGGAATGTCAAATGTGGCTGCCGAAGTTGGCGAACCAATAAGATGTCTGATGATTGACGATGGGTAACCACGCCACACCTTGAGATTGAGGCTCTTTTTTAACATTGATTCCATTCGTGTGACGTTGATTGCAACACCAAATGATCATAATTCAGGATTAGTCATTCTGAATATATAATCAGATTTTTGATCATATGATTCCTTTCTTCTGACCAAAACATACGCGTTACTGTATGATAATTGTTTCTGACGTATGCACTAGCCACACTTTAGAAACTTCTACAGCCCGAAATGGTACTAGCCGAGCTTGATGAGGCTAACATGGCCATCAAGGTCCTCACCTTAATTCGACCCACTCCCACCTCTAACCACCACGTTCTTCTTTTCCACAGCTGAAGATTCAACCAGAGACAGCATGTGCTATCACATCTCACTGTGGATCATGACGGTGATGCCAAGGAATGTGGCAGTTGCCGAGTTCCATGTTCCTGAGACGTGAATCACTCTCTAATGTTTGGTTATTGGGGTTAATCATTAATGAGAGGAACGAGTGATTACACTGGTTTTGCTTTAGAGTTCATCTAACGAAACTGGAGCCCAAGAAGGTATAATGCAAGAACTTATCAGTTATGCTGAGTTTTCTAGGGTCCTTTTGTTTCAGTACCGAAGTCTAGAAGCTCTGCATGTACAAACTCAATCGCTTCGATGTAGTGATGTCTCTCTTTTTTCTTCTTCTTTTTTTTTTCACTCTCTATTCCTTAACCTTATTACCTTAACTTAAACGCTCATCATAAGCATAATCCCAATAATATCAGGTCTATCTCGTTAGTAGCAACTATATCTTGTACCAAAAGAACCCCCTGGTCCTAGACAACCCACCCTTCAGTATCAACCATCCCACGCGCTTGCGGCTCGAATAAATCTAGTCAACAGCCTTCGGCATCTCGCTTCCGTCCGCTGGGCCCTCTATCAAGCTTAACCCGGTCAGCTAGACCGGTTTAACGGCACTGCTCGCCCACTTTCTATAAGTCGAGTCTGCGCCATCAAGGTTCGTCGCGATTTTCGAGTTCTCTCGTTATTTCGCACGCCACGCAACGCTCACTGTATTATAAAACCCACCGCAACTCGCAGGTTCATTGAGTTGGTGAATATCAGCTTCAGGCCAAGCAAACAGTTCAACAATTAGCGCGCGTCTTGGCGTTTCGATATTGTCCGAATCATACAGCGCGATTATCCTTGGTCGCTTCCTTTTTGGGGAACAACGCATCGAAATAATCCTTGGCTCTGCACCTTTGCGCCTTGGCATTTGACGACATATTTCCCGACTACTACCTCACCTCACCTACTACCTAGAGGCCCGCGCATCTTTTCTGGGTCTTCCGCTTTATATAAGGCTATACTCCTCGCTCCATCCTTGATCACTTTTCTTCTCGACATCCATTAATCAACAAAATGGCCGACGCAGCGGAGTGCAATGGCGAGGCCGTCGATCTCGGCCGCAGAGGTCTTCGAATTGGCTCCATCTTCATTATCATGGCCTCTTCGCTTATCGGCGCAATCTTGCCCATTTTCCTGGCTCGCCAGAAGACGATCCCCGTACCTAAAATGACCTTCTTCATTTGCAAGTTCATCGGTACCGGTGTTATTATAGCGACAGCTTTTATGCATCTGTTGGTTCCCGCCGTTGAGAACTTGACCGATCCCTGTCTCGAGGATCGATTGGGTGGCTATGACTGGGCTGAAGCAATCGCGCTCATGACTGTAATTGTCATGTTCTTTGTCGAAATGCTCGCCGCTCGCCTCAGCAATGCCGACATGGAACATAATCACTCAATGGATATTGACCACGAGCACGATCCTGCTATGGACTTTATCGCTAAGAAGCAGCCTAGCAACCCTGATATCGAGAACGGTGACCGACGAGGATCCGGCTATGCTCCTGGTGGTGACAGCCATCTCGCTCACGGGCGTGAGCACAAGGAGGGTGATGCTCAGGGCGGACTTGCTGGCCAGCTCCTTGCCATCTTCATTCTCGAATTCGGTGTCGTGTTCCACAGTGTTTTCATCGGCCTGACCCTTGGCACGATCGCCTCTGACGAACTTACCGTTCTGTTGATCGTTCTCGTCTTCCATCAGATGTTCGAGGGTCTCGGTCTCGGTTCTCGTCTGGCTGTCGCTCCTTGGCCCAGTAACCGACAGTGGATGCCTTACCTGCTCGGCTGCATCTTCGCTCTGTCAACTCCCATCGGTATCGCCGCTGGAATTGGTGCCAAGCCCAACAATGCCAACGACCAGAAGCTTACCAATGGTATCTTCGACGCCATCAGTGCTGGTATTCTCATGTACACTGGTCTTGTAGAGCTCCTTGCTCACGAGTTCATGTTCAACCCTTACATGCGCAAGGCTCCCCTTAGGATTCTGTTACTCGCATTTGCCTGTGTTGCCTTCGGTGTTGCTGTCATGGCTATTCTTGCCAAGTGGGCTTAAATTAGACTCGGGTGGAAGACAAAGTGGTTAAAATGGTTATTCTTGAGGTGTATACCTGAGCTGGATTGGGGGGGACATGAATCTCTTTTTGCATCGCATTAGACGGATAGAAATGATACCTGGTCTGTTTGTGAATCCTGTTACTTTAGATACTTATGGCTAGGAAATAGAGCCTTTTCTTTGACACTTGAAGCCGATAGAAGATGCATTTTTGTGATTGCCCTGTCGAGATGCTGTGACAGAATGAGCGACGTTCAGGAAGTGATGAATAACGACGTGGATCCACGAAAGCCCGGAAGGTTGCACAGTGATGAAGCAGATGATCAAGACCCAATCACTTACATGAACATTTTGCCTATTGTGGACACCGACAGGCCCTCAGTGATATTGTGCCAGAGAAGCTCCACTCTGTAACACAGTGCTCGTTTGAGAGACACTGTAACAAAGACTGTGTTCAAACTGTGGGGCTCGCCTAGGGCCTTCAAACCCTACATGGAAAAAAAATCGAACACCAATTCTAGCAAAGTGTGATCTTTGAGCTCAACTATCGCGACGCTTCGACAACCTCACCCAACGACCAAACTCCCTCTTCACCCACCCAACCCCAACAATACCGCAAAAATGGCCGGCGGAGTTACCGTTCGCGATGTCGATGTAGGTACTCCCTGAAAATAAAGAAGACCAATCACAGGAAACGAATACCCGAAAAATCACGATCTCTACTCGACGACTTGGCGACGCAATCTTCACGAGAACCGCTTGCCCGCCATGGCGCTGGCCCAGCGCAATGATTTTATACAATAATAATTTGAACGCTGTGCCGGCTGCTGTGTGTAATGGGCTGGGTACAAATGGGATTGAGGAGCAGGCGCGAGGGAGTCGAAAGACTTCTGACGACGGAATCATGCTAATGGGTTTTGTGACTGCAGGCGCAGAAGTTCATCACTGCCTACTCTGCTTTCTTGAAGCGTCAGGGCAAGCTTCCCATCCCCGGTAAGGCATCTTGATATCTCTGCACCAATGAACAATTTCTGACTATTAGGGCTCAGGTTGGGTCGATACCGTCAAGACTGGTCCTGCTAAGGAGCTCCCTCCCCAGGACATTGACTGGTTCTACGTCCGTGCCGCATCCATCGCCCGCCACGTCTACCTCCGCAAGACCGTCGGTGTTGGCCGTCTCCGCAAGGTTCACGGCACTGCCAAGAACCGTGGCAGCCGTCCCTCCAAGCACGTCGATGCTTCTGGCTCCGTCGACCGAAAGGTCATGCAGGCTCTTGAGAAGATCGGTGTCCTTGAGCAGGATGAGGAGAAGGGTGGCCGCCGCATCACCCAGGCCGGTCAGCGTGATTTGGACCGAATTGCCCAGACCACCGCTGAGGCCGAGGAGGAGGAGGATGACGAGTAAACAAAATCTGGCGCTTTCCGGTCAAAATCAAAGGTAGCAATGGCAAAGGAATTGGGCGTTGGGTCATAGATTTTATCATGTATGAATGAGTTTCCCCCGACATTGGGTCATTCGGTTTGGTCAAATTGGACCCGTCCAACTTGTCGTTCATTTCATGGGTCGATTTGATTTGGTGAATGAATATTGTGAATGTGCTTATTGTGCTCGTGTGTTTAAGCTGTGGCTTTCTCCTGAAATGAAAAACGGCGTGTTCTCTCCTTTATCACATCCCCTCTTTCCCCTCACTGTGATCTCAATTGATCTTTCCACCAACCACCCACCTCTGGGCAGGTCAGGAAAAGATACGGCGATCATTTGCATGCATATTTTCCTTCACTATTACTATTACTCAGTTTTCATCACGTCAATCTCTTCTCCGGGTTCAGGTGTTGCTCCTTGTTTCAACACCTGCAAGGTGAGGCTATCGCGAGTTCTCTGGCTGAATTTCTTTTCATGCGCTTAACTTTTCTGTTTGCACCCTCGTTTCCCGAATGTTATGAGTTGCGGCTTATTCTCTCTGTTTAAACTCGAAGAATACTCTCTTATTGTCAGTTATGGTCTGGCTTTGGAGAGTTGTGCGAGTTCCTCACTTTAAGAGCACAACTTGTGCAAACTGAGGCGATTATATTTATTCACCCATACAGGCGCGATTCAAAGCATCTGAATCACGATGCATTATATCTTTTAGCCCCTTCTCCAAGTTCTGTTTCTCGCGTGGAGTGATCTGTAAGTGTGCCCCAACTTCTACTCCAACTCCTCAACTCGTTCAAGAAACTCATACACCACTCGCCCAAAGGTACAACTCCCCTTTCCCAATTTACAAAATGAGCATACCACAATCAACAATGTCAAGCTCCGGGGAAGTTGAAGAGGTTCTACCAGCTTTCGTGTCTGTTATTAGCAACCCGTCACCCCTTATATACTTCCACCATGTCATCGACGCTGAAACCACGAAGCTTACAGTTCAAGTGCTCGGGGCTAATATCTCTTTCGTCCTCAGCCACCGTCGAGCAAAGGCTTTTAACAGCAAATCTAAAATTGAAAATCACCTCGAAAACAAAACGACAGGGTTCATTGCCGTTGTATCTGCAAAAACTCAACGTGTTGTTTTAGCGGCAGCTGAATCAGGCCATGGTCTTGGACAATATGGCGATGTGCTGGACAAGAAAACCGGCATACTTCCCAATAGTATTTGGACAAAGCGGGTTGTGGCCATGGGTCACACCCTTGGTATGAACATGAAAAGGCCGTTTGACAACCCTGCCCGACGGGCTGGAAACACTGAGGGTATCTTCCTCGGATCTCACGTTGAGGTCAAGCTTGCAGTCCACGGCATTTGCGTTCTTCTTCAGACTTTCGGAATCACAAAAGACTTTGACAAAGTCACTATGCAGCAGCTGAAACAACTCCGAGATGCTCGCTGGGAAGACGGATCTCGCCCCGTTTTCGAAGTATACTTCTCTCGAAAGCACTGTCAACCTTGCAAAAGTCTCGTACAAAAGCTGCAAGAAGCTACGGGAATTGCTATTAGACTTGTATGGAAAGATCGCCTTGTGGCGAAGAAATACATCATCAGACCGGTCAACCGGGATCCAAAGCTTAGCAAGCCTCAGCAAGTTCCAGAGTTTGAGCCTCAAGATTACGACTTCGGGGATATCCTCCCTGGCGATTCTGACATAGAAGTCATACCCGACGACGAGGATCCCAAAGAAGAGATTGATCAAATTGATCTTACTCACATTCGATCAACGTCACCAGTTTCATGGAATCAAGAACTCGATGATTATATGGATGGCCTCGCTTATAGAGTAGGTCAAATTGAAGACTGTCCAGAAGGAGCACGATCCGCTATCGTCAGTTTTGCCAAGATGAAAGCCAATAACAACAAAAAGAAGGCTCTCAGTGCTACAAATGTCAGCAAACCCCTACCAGCGACGCCGGTCATAGAAGCACCTGCGGAATTTCTTGCGGGTGGTGAGCGATCACGACAGCGACATACGTTTCCTCGTGCACAGAAAAGACTGTTTCATGCATCACGCGACAAGGATAGCTCCAGAGCGAGGAGTGCTTCTCCATCCGGAGGACGGGGAGATTTAGTCAGAGAGCGCTCACCACGACGATACGATTTGGAAGGCTCAGGTCGGTATTCAAGGGAGATTCCTCGAGAGCGATCTTTGTCAAAAGCCAGTTCACGATCTAGCTCTAGCCGCTAATTTCATTTGATGAAAGCGGCGGAGAGGTGTTTCGCGAGAGCCTTTTATACAGATGATACATGACAACGATCTGAGTGGTCTGCAAGGATATCGGACCTGTCAAGGCGCCATTCACTTTTTGGACGGCTGGGGCCAAGGATGTTTGTCATGAAATGAAGAAATCTACCTCTCAAACTACGAATAGGGAGTGCAAGGATGTATCACAAAAGGGGAACATCTGTCAGGAGATCAAAAGATCCATATGTATCAAGCCCATCATTTTCCGGCATTATCTTAGTTTTGGTAAAAGTTGCTATCAATTCTTCACCTCGTATCCATGTGTATCCATTTCCTCTATTATTCATGAGAACTTCGCTCTTGTATCTTTGCAACTTGTATTACTTCACATCCTTCCCAGCATTTTCTTGCAAAAGCTTCTTAAAACCATCCGCCAACTCTCGTATTACCACTTGAACATCAGGAGCTTCAGGTCCCTCCTCAACCTCCTCAATGGCTGCTTGAAGTGCTTCCTCTCTAGCTTTCTCCGTACCTTCGACCCCAATCTTGCCCATCGTGAGGGCATTCTTGACATCTTTTCCATGTCTGACTGGTCCTTTTGGCGTTTCTGGTGTTATAGGAGTGTCTTCAAGTAGACTCTGCCATCGAGAGAGATACATGCCTGGGCCTGACATGTTGCCAGATGCCGAGTCATATGAGTCGATGATGCGTTGAAGACGGCAGAGAGAGAGTGCCTCGACTTGTGCAAGGTATACGGCGTGGTTATCCAATGCCTTCAAAACTTCCTTTTGAGACTTCTCAGGAACAGATTGTAAGAGCTTATTGAGTTGCTCATCCATGGCACTCATATCAACAGTGACATTGCTTGTCTTCTCCCCAGCCTCATCATTGCTCGCCTTTTGTTGGACTGGCTTTCTCTCCTGACGAAACTTGAGGACAGCATCATTGGTCCATTTTCTCATCTCCTCCCATACATCAGGGCATGACGCCGCAAATGCATGAACCCATCTATACATGAGTTCTCGATTTCTCATAAACAGATCCACGTAATCGTCTACGGTGGGCATGCCTCCGTCTTGCTTCGGCTTCCCAGCCTTGATAAACTCGTCAATGAACAATTGGCCAGCTTCGACATGCTCACGCAGATCTATCTGAGAGTGTACCATGCGAATCATAGGCTCATAGGCAGCAAAAAGATCTTTGATAGTCGCGGTGAATAGATCTGGAGGCTGGCGACAGAAAGCTGTGGTTATGCTCTCGCGATCGCGCACAGAGAGAAGAGCAGAGTAGTACTCGAGGCACTGCGCATGCTTCTGATTATCAAGCTGAGTCGCTAAACTTGGATTTGACCCATTGAAAATAGCCATGATGATCGATTGAGCATTCTCCTCGCTGGCATTTCGAACAGTCTTATGCTCATCACGACTCATAGCAATGTACTGACGAATAGCTTCGAGCATCTCATCACTCGGTCGATCCTTGGCCTTTTCAACCTTGTCAGCGCTCTTTCGAAATTCCCCAGCATCCCAGGATAGCACGAGAGAGATAATCCGTTGTAAAAGATTCATGCCATCGTCGGCATTAGCTGTCAAGCCGATCCAGTTGGTGACGCTCGTAACGCTCAACTTTGCAAGGAGTAGGCGCATCATGGCGCTAATCATACTAGCGGCATTACCCATTCGTAAAGTCTGCTTGACCATCTTGTATGGTATGAGGTTGTGGACGTTTTCGAGGAGTTTGAGAAGATATTGGCCTTCTGGGGAGAGGACGAAGATGTGATGAATGAAGGTAGCGAGACTGTGGCCTTGTTAGTGAAAAATGATAGGGAATATGTTTCAAAAGAACTTACTGGATGATAGCGTATTCAGCTGCTGCTCCAATTACAGGCGAATGACTCTCAAGATCGGCGGTCTTGCTGAAATGATCAAACATCTCATCCGCCAAACCGCCATAAACCAAACCCTCAACAACATCGTCCCACGCCTTTACCAAGTCTGAGGCCTTGGTCCGATCGTACTCAACCTTCTTATCTGAAGACTTCTCTGGTTGACTTGTTTTCTTAACACCACCAAGGACTCCTCGACCCACCATCTCAAGTAGGCCACTCGAACCAGTCGCAAGCACTTTTCTCGTTCCCAAAGCGCCCTTATCATAACTTTCCGACAGTTCCGCCTCTCCAAGTCTTGTCAACAACCCCTGCACTCTAACGGACCAAAATTCGCGTGGTAGATCTCTCACACCTGGAAGCTGTAAAATGAACCGCGATAGCATGGCCTGGAGAATAGGAGCTGAAGAAGGTTTCTTATCGTCGTCTTCACTGCTAGTTTCTTTCACTTCTTTCACTTCTTTCACAACTTCTTGCTTCGGCGTCCCAGGTCTTGAGCTCACAGGCGTTCCAGCCCAACTCCTCCATCCTATGCTTGGCGGTGCGCTTTGTGTAGTTTGACGTTCAACTGTCGTTCTTGAGAAAGGATACCCATAGTCTTTGACGGCGTCTGGGTATTTGAAGCCCTGTATTTCTGCGTATGTTTCGTGGTGGGTGAGGATATCAAATAAGGCATGCACCTGTTCAGGTGCGAGAGTTGTAGATGTCATGCTGCCTGTGATAGCATGAGGGTGTGTGATATCGATGGCAAGAGATGAGTTTCCTAATAAATAGAAGTGTGCAATGTGATTTTTTTTTCAGCACTGGTTTGAAGTATGTGATGTGAAGCCCACGTTGTCAGTGGTTAGTTATGACAGAGTCTCACTGGCTTTTACTGGATGATTTGTTATTAGACTTTTAGCTTGAATAATGAATAAATGAATGTGACCTCAAAAGGAAGGACTCGTAGAGCCTGTCCCTCCATGGCGTGGTGACGTAGTCTTGAGGCTGTACTCACTAAACCTTTTCTGTACAAACCCCCACCATGGTCATTGACATTTATTGCAGCTTCATATTTACCTCATTCTTCCTGTATTGGACAACGAACACACTTTTCCTCGCATATGGCATCAATTAAGCAATTTTAAAGAAAGACCAAGTCACAGAACGATCGAAAGACTTTCCTCAACCACAATTCATATTAATCACGCCACAGCAATGATAGAACAAAGACATTAACGGCACAGCAGTCAATTTCAACTATCAACCAATCGTGTATACCCTCATAACAAAGGAAACGGCCATCACTTCACTAATTAATAAACCTGTAGTTTTCTTTAACCAAGCACAATCCTCGCATCGTGCTTTATCCGCCCGTCGTCATTGCTTCCAGTGTGGTATCAAAAACAAAGAGAATAAAGACAACTCAAGTGCATGGGCATGGGTATAACGTCAACAATCCTCCACTATTACTTTTCTATGCCTGCTTGGCATCTCCGTTACATAGATTTTAAACGGGGTTGATCTGGCCAGTGGTGAGAGGAGCTTGGCTAGTGGGAAGGCCGGTTTGGCCGTTGGTGTAGCCAGCAGGGTGCTTGCCATTAACAGCACCGTTACCCATCTGGAGACCGTTGCCACTGCCGTTCAGCGCACCATTACCGGTGTGTGTGTGACCACCAGCAGGGTAGAAGTCGTAGTCAGCGTTGGAAGTGTTCTTGGGTCCAAGGTCAGAGACGGGGTGGGCCTTGCGCTGGATCTTGGGAGCAGAAGGGATGTCAGTACTCTTCTTGGCGGAGCCAATAGAGAAGACAGGACTCTCCCACTTGTCACCCTTGCGGGCAAGTTCCCGGTACTCGGTAGCCTTGGTGCTGATGCCCCCAGGAAGGTCGATGTTGGGGAAGATGCTGTCCTCCTTGGTCATGGCAATGTTGGCCTTCTTGTCAGAAGCAGCAGCCTCGGCCTTCTTCTTGCCCTTAGTGAACTGTTGCTGGGCGGCAGTGTAGTAGCGGTTGTAGATGTTGGGAGCGTTCTCGGGGTTGTTCTTGGCTTCAGCAGCAGCACGGTCAGCCTCCTGCTTGATCTGGTACAACATCTGGTCAAACTTGTTGCACTGATCCTTGATGGCCTTCTCAACGGCCTTCTGCAGAGGAGGGCGAATGACCTTCAGCATGAAAGGCTTGAACAAAGAGAAGAGCAGCTTGTGGTTCGACTTCTTGACCTTGATCTGGAGCTTGTTGAAGTCAACATCAACCTTCTCAACCTTGAAATAGTTCTGACGGTCCTTCTTGTCGGCAGTAGACACCTTCATCTTGAAAGAAAAGCCATCACCAGGGAGGATGATGTCAGCAACACCAGTGTCGGTGATCGAAGGGAAACCTTGCTTGCGCTTAATGTGGAAGCTCACATCACGAAGGTCCATCTGGATGCCAGCAACCTTGACCTCGACGGTCTGGTGCTTCTTGTTGGCAATCTTCTTGCGGCCCCATCGGAAGTAGTGCTCGCTGGAAACCTCGAAGACGTTGGGGGCAAAGTTGTCGCTCTCAAGAACAAGGTTCTCGATGATAGCATCAACCTGAGAGTCGGTGTACTCAATTCGAGGGATGGGGATGTATGCAATGTTCTCGAGGGCGGCAGGGAGAATGACATCCCTCAAGTCCTTGAGCAGATGAGGCTTGAAGACGGGCTTGCCATCCTGATCGTTGCCAAGATCCTTGAACAGCTTCTGAAGAGACTCAGCAAAAGCATGGTTCTGAGGGTCCTGGTCAAATTGCTCGGCGAGGAACTTGACTTCGTCGACAACACGGTCGGTGTGACCGCGATACTTGTTGCGGAGGAGATATCGGCCCTGGTCGTAGAGCTGATCCCACTCACGAGTGGACTCATCCTCGAGTATGTAGCCCTGCTGGAGAAGACATCGGCGGATGTAAGAGTCCATAGCCTTGAACCAGTCCTTGAGCTCACGGTCATTATCGGCATCGCGATAGATCTGGCCGATAGCCTCCCAGAGGTCCTCGGTGGAGGTGCCGTTGGCGAATCGCTCAATGATAGTGCGGAGGTCACGCTCAGCGGCGCCAAGACCACCACGAGCGTCCTTAGCAGTGTCGGTAGATCCCTGGCCGAGAGTGCGGCCGTGGCGGCTGTAAGTCTCAGCCAGGCGCAGAAGAGTCTGGATGGCCTGCGAGTAGTCCTCGTGTTGCTGGCACTCCAGAATCATCTTCTTGAGACGCCAAATGGTCTGGTCCTTACGCTCCTGAGGCATCTTCTTGTTGAAGTATTCGCGGGCACGGCGGCGGTATTCTTCATTGCGCTGCAGGATGTTCTCCTTGGTCTCAGGGTCGACCTTGTTGTCGAGCTTGGCCTCAGCGGCCTGCTTAGCGGCGCTCTTACCAGCCTGAGGGTCGGTCTGGCGAGCGGCGTCACGAGCAGCATCGGTTGAAGCAGGCACGGAGCTGGAAGGAACACTGCCAGTCTCGGTGCCGGTGGTGACCTGAGGGTAGGTGCCCTGCTGAGCATTGGACTGAAAGCCACCTTGCTGGTTCTGCTGAACCTGGCCGGGAGCGCCAGCGTTGATACCAGTGGCAGCGACATCCTTGGCATCCTCCTTGGGGTTTCCGCTATAGAAGCTCTTGGCCTGCTGCTTCAGGTTGTCCTTGGAGAAATCTGGAGCCTCGTGCCAGACGTTGTCTTGAGCGGGCTTGTCAATCTGTTGGAGCTGCTCCTGGGAGGGGCGAACACGGGCGGCGGCGTTGGTAGCAGCATCGCCAGCCATATCACGGAAGAGAACTGTGGCATCGGAGAGAAGCTTTCGGAACTGGCCGTTGGTGATAAGAAGCTGGCCAAGGGTTCTCAAACCCTCAAGAGCTTGGTCGCCATCCTGCTTGGCAGCGTCCTTGCTAACAGGGGCGTTGGGGGTGTTGACACTCTTGGGGTCGAACTGAGTGGTTTGCCAGATGAAATCCTGGATAAGGTTGCCCTCATTCTTGGAGAGAAGGAGGTATTTGGCTTGCTTAATAGCGTTGGCGGCATCCTTAACAAGCTCTTGGCCCTCAGTGGAGAGCTTCTCGTGGCGGCCAGAAAGGGCGCGAGAGGCGAGGAAACTGCTTAGGGCGACATCGATTTGGTCATTCTGAAGACGAATGCATTAGAATGATGCTGAATAAGGGAATGTGCCGAAAATACTCACTGAAGGAACCTTGCCGCTCTGGAAGGCTGAAATGATACCATAGACTTGGAGCTTTCGGTTGACATCGGCCTCCTTTGTCTTGATGTCTGTAGGTTTGTTGACGTCTGCGGCACCGGGCATGTTGGGCAAAAGTGTATGGGGTATCTCGTTATTAAGTCGTAATGCCACCGGAGAGTATGGACGTTAATGTAAGAAGTTACTCTTTTAGAGTTGAAATGACGATGATGTAGTGGATAAGAGACGATGCAGAAGTCGATCTTATTATGAGAGGGGTAGGTTGCGTAGCGTAAGTAGACGTACGTAGGTAACAAAAGGGAAGAAGCTGTTGTTTGGTATCCTAAGGGATGGGTATCACAAAGCAGTCGGGTATTGTATTAGATGGGAATTGGTATTGGACGAGAGATGAAATGGAGAAAGAGCTCCTGGTATGAGGCAGGAGAGAGACAGGATTAGATATACTTTTTCTAAGGGAGACTCCCCGTGACAGGCAGGTACGAAGAGATCAATTAAGTAATGGGGCCAAGCCAAGTTTCCATCCACCATTACATTACCCAGAGTTACACGGTAATGGCTGGATCCGGGCAAGATTTGGGTGGTAGGCGGTGGTTGGCCTGGTTTGGGCTGGAGAGAGGGAGTGATGAGTGACGTTGACGTTTGCTAAGGGCGACGATGTTGATCGAGGACGTCATCGGTCGATTCTCAGAGATGCGTTGACCAGGCCCAGCGCCAACGCACGCTACTGGCCACAAAAGAATTTTACAGGCACCTCGATGCGCTATCGTTTCTGAACAAGGTACTCTTTCTGGGCTTTGGCATTAGCATTGGCACTGGCATCGGCATACGTTCATTGAATCACTGATTTCTGCTACCCCCCCACTTGGCTATGACATTGAAATCCGGAGCTGATCCCACGGCCAAGCAAGGTACCCTACCAACCTAAGCAGGGGTCAAACAGATCACCAAGCTGCAAGCAAGCGGAAAAAAGGGAAGGGAAATGTACCAGGGCAGGAGCTGAAGATAACAAGGGCTGGCTCTAGACTCTCTTCATCGTGACGATGATGCGGTTTGATCTCCAATTAGAGGCGTTTCGAAGCACCAGGGGGAGACGGTTCAGCCTCGATGTTTATACTCTTCGCGATGCTACCTCGACGACGATCTAGACCTCTTGACCAGCAACATGACAGCCGTTGATAATCGCAAGCCATGGCTTAAATATCACTATTACTGATGTTATTATTTATTGCATTCACTGTCTACAAGATGGGCCCATAAAGAAGGTTGCCCCAGGCAAAACCCATCAAATGTTGCGACATGTCTCACAGACCTCTGGCTGGTTCGCTGAATCAAAGCCTGGTAAGACAACACTACGGGCACCAGTCTAGTCAAAACGAAAGGTGCAATATTTTTTTCATCTGCTTGTTCTGCCAAGGATCTGTCGGTGGTGCAGGTCTGACTCTGTACGTCCTCTCATTCTGACTCCCTTGTGATTTGCGTCTTGTTACTGAATCAACGACGGTGACGTTGGCGTTGGCATTGACATTGACATTGACATTGACATTTGATACTGGCGTTGTAGCTTCAAATGTCGATATCTTCTTATTCCCGAGGTCCTCTCCGGATCGCCAATGTGGATTCCGTCGATGATCTGCCCCGTCCCAATGATATAATTCCCACCTTGCAGAGCTGATGTTGAAGGAATCGACAAGGATGTCAATGAGCCTCCGATATTTTCTGTCCGCCAACTAAAAAAACAAGGATGCGCTTTCTTGGCTGGAATGATGAATTTTTAGGCTGGCAACTGGAGCTGGAGCTGTTGTTTAGCTTTGCTCCCCACGTTCTCCATTGACTTCAACATCATGGCCTCATAGCTAACCCCAGCTCATGAGCTGCAAATCGTCATAGCTCAATTTCCACCCAATGACACGTAATGGCCTAATTTGACGTTTTGTTGATTGCATTTGACACTCGCGTGCCCTGATTTTCTCCTTCATTTCCCAATTCTCTACGGCTACTGTGCTAGAGTAACGAGACTAATATCCATGTAATTAACTAAATCAGTTCAGCGCGTGGGCTGATCTTGATCGTGGCCAATGCCGCGATCGTGTCAAAGCTTTCGTTAGCTCAACGTTAAAGTGAGCGCTTGATGACGTCACATCATGGGTTGAGCTCCCAAGAACAAGGGAACATCGACGTCAGGTCTACTAGGGTTTCATCGCAAACCAAAATCGGCATCAGGATGCCATGAATTAGGAAAATTACAAAAAAGAGGGTGCGAGCCACGGGCAAGGATGCCATCGAATCTGGCATCTGAATACGGCATATCCAGCAGTTGTTGGCCACTTTCATCAGCAAATATCCAACTTATGATTCCTGCACTTGGGCGCATTAACAGTGCATCAACGCTGTCGAGGCAATTCCCGTGTAAAACAACCACAACCACAGCATGTGAGAGAAACTGAGACGTCGATCCGATGAGTTTCGTACCGACTGTAACCAAGGGTGACTGACGTCTTGGCTGTGTTTCGTCACTCAGGTTTAGCTTTGAGCCACTGAACGCATCAATGCATCCCTCCTATCACATTCAGCCCATACAAACATCCTTTTTTTTTTTTTTTTTTGCATCAATTTATTCCTCGTGATTCTTGAAAAGAAAAGGGACCGACACACAGAAAAGAAAATAGACTGAGTTTGAATTCTATCCTACTTACTACCGATTGATCTCAAATAAAAATCACCGTCTCGCTTTTCCTTCTCGGGTTGTCTTGTGCTCGGCTACTGAGCGATCGTTGCCCAGTCAGGCTCGAGCCACAACGTGCTCAGTTGCACAAGCGTAGCATCTAGATTCCTGGAGACTCATCATCTCCGTCTTTTGAAGTGGCATCGGTAACACTGCCGATGGCTGGACGCGGCAGGCCACAGGTTATGCAAGCTTCCATCTGCTCCAGGGACAGAAAGTATCATCTATAATGCAGTGTCTAATTGTGTCCATGCCTTTAATATCTTTGAGGGAGGCATCCCGTTCAAACGAACCTTTGGCTAATCTCTAGGGTATGTCTCGTTGCCAAGCCGACATTCTGTCAATTTCACTGGATACTCCTAAACTAGTAAGACTTGGTTTCTGACTGCAAGGGACAGGGAATGTATACAATAGATCATTGTGTCTAGTATTAGATGTTAGTTGACACGCTGTGGTTTGAGCTGTGCTATCTTTTGCGAGGATATCTCTTCGTGACTGTTGAACATCACACCCACGGACACCAACCCACCACAAACAAAAGAACGTTATACTAACCGAATCAAGTGAATAGGATATGCCGCGATCAATCACGTCACACATAGTAACCATAATGGTTTGTGAAAATATAATAGCTTTATCTTTTCGTACTGTCTTTTACGCTTATTCATAAAGTTGACGATCCTGCATCCACTTATTATATCCACCTCGCCCAGATCTGCTCATTAACGAAGTGGAAACAGTAGACTCGTAAAATATTAATCAGTAGGCTGTTTACTGAGTGAGAATATTTTAGGACTGTATTGTGGTTGCCCTTCAGGTACCTATATAATCGAGAATCCCTTTCTTAAGGACACTCATAAGGTCACACGCTCAGCTTCCCAAGCTGATTTGATGTTTGAGAGATCGCATTTTGAGGCCTTGAGCGCGGATAAAGTAAAGACTGTCAAAATCGCCTCTGAACGCCATCTATGCCGTCGTAATGCTATATGCATTTACATAATCCTAGTGTCATTTCTCTTCACGATGTTGGCTCTGCCTTTGATCCAAGATCGTTGAAAACGCTGGCCTTGACCTGATTGGCGACTAGACCGGACCTCTCCTTGGAGGCAATTAAGTTCGCTTCTCTTGCTAGCTTGTCCACGGCCTTGTCGGAGCTCTTATTATTCGTTCCCATCATGCCTTGTCCGCTCCGGCTTCGCGTGATGCCTGTTGTTGCTTCCTTAATCTTAGAGCTCAGGTCGAGCATCTGTTTGTTGCCATAATCGCGGTTCGTGATAAGCGGGTTTTGGCTGAGAGTCTGTACCCAGTACTTGTGCCAGAGGAGCTCAAGGAGATGTGAGTCGAGAGAGCTCTTGAAATGGGAGACTTCGAGACTGTAATAGCGGCTCGCGTGAGCACCAAACTCGGCAGCTTTGGCGAGTGGCACTGCTTGGAAACCATCGGAGGTCGCGGTGCCATTACCAGCTTGGTGGTCCTCCGGGTAGGTTCTGAAAGCGCCGATGTCAACCTTGCCGGAGTTGATAGTGCGATCGGGGTCTATAACTACAGCGAGGAAGGGATCCTGCCACTTCTGCTGCATGGCCTCTGTATCAACATCGATACCGCTCAGCCAGCATCCGTAACCTGGGTGGCTGTGGTACCAGCCCACCACGTTCTCCTGCCGGCCCTGCGCTCGACATAGATCAAGATACTCGACAAGGTATTCGTTCGCTTCACCCTGGGCGTTGACCCGAGTCTCTGTCCCTTCAACGGGCAGTCGGAATGCGTCGGTAACGATAAAAGTGTCCTGGTGGGTGTAGCCTTGCATTAGGCCCATGACCTCGAGGTTGCCACCGGAGCGCGCGTGCATAGTCATTTTGATTAAAGCAGTAGCGCTTATTCGCACATGCTTGAAGTAGTCTGGTGTTTGCTTCCATGCCTTTTCGTTGTTTATGGCCTTCTGAGTATCAGCATCGAAGTTGTAGAGAGCGTCGCGTTTGGGATCGACTAGCTGAACGTTGTTGTCCAACTCTGGCACATCTGTTAGCTGTAATGTTATCCAAAGTTTAACAGAAAATCATACCCCAAGCTTTGAGAGCAGATGCCTCCATTGTGACGACTCCAAATGTTTGATGAGGTGCAAAGGTAGAGTGAGAGAGAGAGGAAGTTGATGTTGGCTCCAGGCAGATGCCCCGCCTCTTATCGATAAGAGCTAAATAAAGGTACCTATATACATCGACCTAAGGTATATCTAGAGTTCGTTAATCTTGAACATTAGTTTTTCAATTGTCTACCTTACTTATGTAGTAGTAAGAGAGAAGGTGATATGTCTTAATAACTTACTCTGATGTACTCTATTGCTATTATTGTGACGTTGCTTGTTAGAGTGTGCGACTATCCTGATCTTTGCTAGAGAGACATCTGGGAGATGCAACCGCCTTGTAGAAGGTGATTAATGACGGGATGAAAGGCAAAGGATGGCTAAGGTAAACTGGGGGGAAAAAAAGGTATAACAAATGAGCCAGGCAGGATGATTATGAAAAAGGAAAAGATAAGGGAAGAAAAGTAAGAAACAAACCTTGCAGGACATATGAACTAGTTATACTTAATATTCATGACGCCTTTTTTTTTTTAATGCAACCTTGGAATTTCCATAAATAAACATAAACTTGCTTTAAACTGCGAAAGAAGAAAACTTGTATATTGAATCCGGACCTCAGTACCCATATGAGAGCGGGCAGCATTGGAGCATTGGGGACATTGTTGTCCTGCTGAATGCATTCATGGGTTCATCATTGGCGCGACTATCTCCCGTCGTAATGTGGGATATGACTGCCTGCTCGGTTTGGAGTGAAGAAGAAAAGGGAAGCCTTATAACTCTGAGGAACATGGTGTTTATATACACGTAATTGAAGTTAATGTTTCAAGGTAATGAAGTACTGCATCAGTCAGCATGCTACCTATCCATTAGGTTGCCTCCAGCAGAGCATTGGTTAAGTCCAAAGTCAATAAAACAGAGAGAATGTAAGACTACAAGACTATAGGTCATGCAAATTTATATACAATATAGTTAGGTGTGATATGTGCCCTAATGATGTGAGTTTGTATATTTAGAAAAACATATATGACGGCAGTAATTTTAATAATTCGCTGTATCTCATCAAGTTACTTAAACTCACTTGGTGGTTTTGACATCAAACCTTTCAGGGTCCGTTTTTCGTACGAGAATAGCATATGAACACGAAATTTTTAGAATGACCCTTTCGTTGACCCACAACAGGTGCTATTTGCAAAATACGAGGTTGATGCCTGCTAGGTATGTAATAATGCCTATTCAATATGACATCTCACAACCGGTCCTCCTGAGCCGAGTGTTGTTGTGGCTGTACCTTACCCACCGCTGCACCAACAAGTGCAATGAGGAAGCTATATATAAATAGATAAATAGAATTAATATTACTTGCCCTATCCCTCCTTTCTCTTTATCCTCTTTTTTCCGTTCCTTCTCACTCTCGCGTGATGAACAAGCCTCACTAGATCTAATCACCAATGAACTTCAGCACTTCACCCCCATTATAGGCCTTGCTACATCACTCACGGACATCCCAAGTCATACTCGATTTAATTGCATTTAGTGGGCTACAAAATCTATTCTAAAGTATCTTCGCAAGGGCCTACGCCTCAGAGTATATGGTGGGTGGAGGTGCAGACGATGATCATACTGAAGGTTCAGAGCCCGACGATGATATATTGCAAGTAGTCAGGCGGTCCACTCAGTACAAGCTGACCTCCCCATACTTCTCTTACAAAGTCTCGCTATAGTCGGCCCCGAACTAATGGCAAGACCAGTAATATAGATATCCCGCATTGCCATTCACCCGCCGCCGAAAGACCTGCAAAGAATACATTGGGCAGCATGTAAGTCAAGGGCTGAAGCTAGTAGAAGAAATTTGAGATAAACCGTACAATATAGATTGCGGATTCGGAATCATGTCAATCTGACTGAAACAGAAGAAGCCTCATGACATACAGAGTTCATGAGAAAGCCCACTGTTATGTATGATAGTTTGTGATATATCATCATCGGCGCGGTTTTATCTTAACATAAGCATGCTGCTTACTCATTGAGTATAAAATAGAAGGAGTGTAGATAAGCAACACTTGAATAATAAATAGAGTTGCTTAATATTTCGAGTGCTGAGGCACTATATCACGCACGTAGCATTGCTCAGTTTCGAACCGCCGAATGAGGAGATGAAGAGAATTCTGTCCTCTATGTAGAAAGCCTGATCCACCATCCACGAAGACCTTCAGGCCATGTTCAACCTTGAGTGCGAAGGTGGGGTTTTTTGGTAGATATATAATATGGCTAAGGGCCGAAGACTGGTAAGACGAAGTCTGTATTGATGGAATGCGCAATGATGGTATGGTAGAACTACGCCAATGTCCACGGAGTTATTTTTCCGATATGGAGAAGCGCTATTATCGTAGGAGAAAAAGGTTGACAGTCCATATGTCTCGCTCATAAAGGATTTGTTGAAAAATATTTGAAGTACTTGGGCTGGTACAGAGAATATTGGTATGGCATTAAACAAGAGGGAAAAAAGTGAACAGAAGATACTAACTGCGATCGAAAAATGGATATTTATGTGCCTCAGCTCCCAAAATAACAAACAATCCGGTGGACTGTCTGCTTGGACATCTCTACCCTGCAGGTTGGATAGCTTCATTGCCATGGATTCATCATTGGCGCGACTATTCTTGTGTACAAAGGCTATGGTCAGACTTCCTGCCTAGCCTGGCCATGAAACAAAAGAGCAAAACTCAGCATGGATTTTTTCGTGCCTCAGTTCCCAGTATAACAAACAGTCTGGTAGGCTGTCTGCTTGAGCGATCCTATTATACGGGTCAGATAGCTTCATAGCCATGGGTTCATCACTGGCGCGATTACTTGTTACGACTTTTGATGAATGGAACCGCCCGCTAATTAAAAAGAAAGGAGAAGAAAATCGCCACTTGAGCGAGAGACGGGGCTTTATAAACGCTGGAGGAGTTATGCTTTCTTACACGTCATATAAAGTTTGTTCGGAATCCGAAGAAAGTGGTCATGCTACAGCAAACTGTCCAAATAAGTCACCGACACGTTTCATCTCCGATTCTGTTATATATTAATGGAAAGAAAAATTAAATACAAGCTAGTACTGGCGATTCTTGATAAGACAGTGAACAGAAGATTATGCCAAGCCAGATTCTCGTTCCCAATTACAATACTTAGACAGTCCCGGTCAACGGAGCAGAAGGATAAAGTGGTCGTTGAATACCCATACGGAACCGAGGAACACGATCCATTCGGTTCAAGGCAGTTGTGGGCATTCTGAGGACAGTTTCACGATACATGGTCTGTGTCTCCCACTCGTAAGAGCATCCAATAGCTCGCTGCATGCCACCCTCGGAAGCACAGAACATGAGAGTGACCGGTGGCCTGACAGCTTCGAATAAGGTTAACTCCATATTGTACGTGTCGACAAGAGTGAAAATCTGTCAACGTTAGTCAACCATGAGGACACCATTGGAAAGAAAGTGACTCACCCTCATATCGCCTGGGCGGGCTTGCTTGGCTGCCTCAACCTTCATTCTCACCTCAGGGTCCTTGTAAGGATCAATACCCACACGCTCACCGTCATCATTAACAATGCTTCGGCTGAGGGGGCTCCCATTGGTGCTCCAGGAGAAGCGACCAAAGTTACCTCCAAAGATGGCTCTCTCAATAGTGGGGGCGTTAAGATGCCCTTCAAAGCCAAACATCTCGGCTTGGGTCTCGGCAAACTTGCCACCGTAGATGACACGAATCAAGTTCGGCGTGATCAACCAGATCCAGACGAACAGAAGTAGGAAGATCACACCAGGGATAATCATGGCTGCTCCAGAAGTGGCGCTGGCGCCAGTTGAATAGCTGCCGTACATGCCACTAGAATAAGAGGACGAAGAAGAGCTGCTAGCAGATGCACCACTTGCTATGAGTGCAATAGCAATGATGAAGAAAGCACCGTTCCATTCAACAGCCAGTGCTGCGAAATATCTCTTCCAGGACGGTCCCGTAGACCAGTACACTGGGTAGAAAGTCTTCCAGCGGATAGAGATGCCCCAGGCACCATCGATGATGATGGTATCGTTGTCGGCGATGCCAGCTACCTGACAGTAAGGGGTGATATCCCAGAGAGATGATTCATAGGCATCCTCCATGTCGAACCATGGCTGGTCCTTGTCTCGGGGAAGGGTGCAGATGTATCTCTCGAGAAGTCTGTCGGAGTCGTTCGCCAAAGACAATCGGGAGAAAGCCTGGAAGGCAGTGTCGGTTCGGTCGACTTGTGGTCTGAGTCTTAAGAGACCCATGAGAGCATAAGCCTGATCACCAGGGAGATACTCTGTAGTGTGGCGACTGTAGAGACACTTCAGTGCCAAAACAGCTTGCTCCAGACGACTCAGGTTGATGGAGCCGAGATAATGATCAATGAGATGGCGAGCCATGTCAGAGTCCATGTAAGTCCACACCATAGCAGCAAACTGGTTCTTGGCAACAACCAATGGCGACTGAAGGTTTCCATCTCGAGTGTAGACCGAGATGTTTCGGCCTGGGCTCAAGAGGACCTCGGGGAATGTCCACATTCGACTTCCCCATTCGCGAAGAAGAGACTCAGTATTGGCCTTTCCAGAAGGGCCAGCCTTAGAGCCTTTACCCCTTCCAACAGCAATGACCATCCTGTCTGAACCACGAAGAACATCTGAGATGCGATAAACATCTGACTCTAGTTCGTTCTCATCACGCATGCAGCTACAAGCGATCCAATACGCAGGCAGCTTTGCAGCTCGACAAGCAGTCTCGGCGATGTGATGAAGGGCCATCATGTCTTGCTCAGAACCATGACTGAAATGCTCAGTAGAGTAGGCGACGAACAGGTAAGCAAGGTTGGTATCTCGACCATCGCTGTTCTCCCACTCAACAACACTGCGGACTTCCACTCCTCTGTTCTCATCGTTGAATGCCTCACGGAGGAAGCAGAGATAGCGAGGTCGCAGCATGCGATAGATTTGATTATTGCGAGCCATAAGAGACAGACCCTTGCGGTTCTCGAGCAAGTTGCTCCAGACTTTGGCGTCACCGTGATACCTGTAGAGAACAGGGGCATAGGCAAGGCTTCGCTTGGGGACGTTGGGCCTACCATCCCAGAACTGCCAATGTTAGTTTATGTTTCATGGTGCTTTATGGAGAGGCAACCTACAACAAGAGCCATTGCAATAGCAGCAGGGAAGGTTCTGAGTACCATAATGCCCCAATCTTCCCAGCTCTTAGGATCATAGCTAAAGTCAATGATCCATGTAGCAATGCGCACCTTCATGGGAGAAACCTTGCGAACATAGGTTCTTTTCCAGGTCGAAGTGCCAGGCCCATCATAGATATCGTCAACACATGCAACATACATGTTACGAAGATATCCGTCGTTGTGATGAAGATAGCGATCCGAGCGAGGCTTGAACGAGACACGACCAGCATAGTCACGGTGTCTCATCTTAACCTCATTACTCGTATAAGTGTAACCAGGCTTCTGGTACAACACGGGATTTCGCCATCGGTAAATCGAGCGCGAGTCAAAGAAGTGCTTACTTCCTTTAAGCTTGACAGGAAACTCCTTTTCAGCAACCTGGAAGCATTGTCAGCTGACACTTATGATGAAGCTTGGAGGGTATTCACTTCTTTCTCATTTGGACTGGTCGAAGTCGTGAGGGGCGTGGTAGTTACGGGGAGAATAGCACCTTTGTTCTGCTAAGAAATGTTCAATTTAGAGGCTAGAAACAAAAACAACCGCGGAAGAGCTTTACCATTGGTCCCTCCTGCTGACCACTGCTAGAACCCTGTTGATAAATGACACCTTGTTGACCATTGTAGGCCTGGCTTGGTTAGTGATAGCAAGAAAGGTGGGCATGATAGTACGAACCATTGATGGCTGTTGGTACTGCATCGTGTTCTGAGTTTGAGGTTGTCCGAGAGGGATCGACTGTTGGTATCCCAACGACCCTGGTGAAGCCGGGTAGCTGTGTGACTGAGCTGAGAGTGGACTGGTAGAAGGCGATACAGCTTGTTGATAAGGATGAGTGTATGGCTGGTTCTGGTAAGACTGTAAAAGATCAGAGACCGGGAGGGCAAATGGGATGCACAACACGTACAACAACAGAGCTGCCTGGAGTATATGCACCACCGTGTGCTTGATGCGGAACAGCAGGAGGTGGTGTCTGATTATACTTGGTCTTGTTAATATCGATTCTCTGTAGGTAAGAGTCAAGTCGACTTACATTGCCAACAGAGTTGGGATCCCAGTGTCCTCCGTGTGCCTGTTGCAGATGTCAATGACTGAACGAAGCAAGGGCGAAGATGAGAGGGAATTACCATGGTTCAAATATGCAGGGCTCTGTCGAAGAAGAAGTGATAAAACGGGGATGAAGGAAGTAGAAAGGGTCAAAGTCCTTCAGACCGACAAGTGGTTCTTCATAACGCTAATAAACCACAAGCAAGCCCTATGGCTCTGTTACAAAGGAGACTCAAACTGACTAAAACGAGCTGAACACCAAGCTGAATGGGGTGCAACACACCATCTATCCTATGAAAACACAAGGACTAGATTCCGATTTTCAATTATTTCTCAAGGCAATGCGCTTGATAGCGCGGTTCCTTTTGCCACCGGAGACCTAGACCTTTCAGGAAATGCAGAGCCCCTTCATTCTTGAGCCCAGAGCCTGATATCAAGGGGTGTGGAAATGTATGGCTGTTCTTGACCTCTTACATCCAGCCTCTCAATATTGCAACGGTGATAGGGCCTTCTGTCACAGATTAAGAGACGGCATCTTCCGTCAAGTTGAGGCTCGAACACCAAACTATCGGAAGCGGCTGAGTCTCGATATGTCACTTGCAGCCTTGGCAGCTGTGATATTGGCCGTTGGGAGTCGGGGGCTGGGACTATTCAGCCATGGCGTTACCCGCGGCTTTGAGAGTATCACAACCCCTGACATATTGTCGCAAACGCAGTGTTAGGATAGGGCGCCTTGTGAAGTTTGACGCCATGGAGAATAGCCACGGGGACCCCTTGGCCGAAAGCAGCGTGCTGGGCGAGTTAAAGATGTCTCACCAGGGATTATTATTGGGTCACATAATTAAGGAAGTTATCTATCCGAAAACTCCTCTAGGATTACCAATATTCCGTTTGGTTGTGAACTCACATGATCAGAAGTGCGGGAGTTGCACACGATAGCGCCAAAGCCGTAGCGAATAGTAGCATTGATACTCTTAACCCCTGGTCAAGGATACTTTCAGCCCTTGGGAACTAGACCGGCCTGAGTGTAACCCAACCCGGGAGGTCGGGAAGCTTGATAATCTTAACTATATTATTTTTACGCGTGAGATGGACCAATGAGGTGTTGAGCTGGTATCTAGGCTCGTTGGTAGCCCATTTCCGTTCAGAGACGGGGATATGGCGTTCTGGTGGTTGAAACATGGCTTGGTCTAGACACACCTGAGGTCTGCAAGCTTGCGATATCCCTGAAATAGAAACTAATACATGAAATGATAATGCACAATCACGACGCCATGGTCCTAGACGAATGGTCCGGCGCTTGTGCCAAGGACGGTGAAGGAATACAATTGAGAACTCTTGGTGTTAGAGGCTAAGACTACGGGGAGAATTTCTCTATCATAAGACAAGCAACGCAACAGTCCATCAACGCATCCAGAGTGCCCGAATTTCAATCATAGAGTCGTCACTCACGAAACATTCACCATGTCGTGGACACAGAGAGCTAATCCTTATGATGCATTTGCTCAAGAGGCGACTCAGACGCCGCTCACAGTCGCTTTTCCACAATGGATGCTGAATATTTGGGAAGTCACTCATGGTAAGTGACTGGAATTCGTCCTTTGGAATCTCTTGCTGATCATTTTTAGATCATCCAGAAGGCCGTTGGTACCTGGAGCCTAACGCCCGTTGTCTGCGGCAGAGGGCAAGCTTGAGGATTGTGTAAGTTTGTCCCAATCGACACAACTGTCTCAATTCATGGAGATATGATGCTGCATCTTGTACAAGTTGAAGAAGTTCAAGACTGATAATCTCAAGATTTGCGCCTCTGGATCTTCCCCGTCGAGATGCTCTCTCTCAATGCATCGAGCTCTTTAACATTCTCAACATCCCCAGCGACTTCACCAAAGAACGTCTTCAATCCGTGAGCCACAGTTTCGGACGCTCCACCGACGCCCATGGCTCCAGCTCATGGTTTCATTTCCTCTGCAAGAACATCGACATCAAGCACTCTGACAATGGTCCAGAAATCGACAATCGCGCTGCTACAATGGGCTATCACATCTCTACTCTTCCACAGGCGGACTATAGCTGGCATCGTGCTGGTTTCTTCCTGAGAGTGGACAATAATGGATGTGTGACGCTGGTTTGCTTTGGTGCGATGCCCCAGGTGAGGGAGAGGATTAATGAGTTTGTTGCTGCAAAGGCGTGGCAGCATGTTGCGACAGATCCGTATATTCTGTTTGACTTGGTGTTTGATGCTTTGTACTTTGAGGTTGACAATACTGTTTGGAAGATGAATAATGTCTTTGGCCCTTTGGAACATGTAAGTCACCCTGTTTCGATAGGTTGTGCCTAACTAACTGATGGTTCTAGCTGATTCTTGAATACGCCAACTCTAAAAACATCCGCAAAATGAGCTCCAAGGTTCCATTTTCCGCAATGCACAATTGCGCCAAGCACATCATTCATATTGCAGAGGCCATTGAATCATGCATCATGCTTGTCGACGCAACTCTGCATAATGTCGGCAATCATGAACATCCAGAGCAACCAGCTCTTCGAGAACCAATCATTAAGCAGTTGCACGAAACTCTTCAGTATCGGCGTTCGCTGTTTGTGTCTAGTCAGCTCCGCCTGAGCAGTCTCCAGAAACGCATCGACAACGCCATCACACTATCGTTCAACCTTGTCACTCAGCAAGATTCAATGGTGATGATACAGGACTCTAATTCCATGAAGGTCATTGCAGCTATTACAATGATCTTTTTGCCAACGACTGGTGTTGCTACTGTTGTTGGGTCTCAATTGTTCACATCTGAGATTCTAAAAGACGGTACCACCTGGGATGTCAGGCTTACACCCTTGTTCTGGACCATGTGGTGGATCTCTATTCCTCTTACGGTTTTTGTAGTGTTGTTGGCTATTATCTGGCATTGGTGGGTTCATACCGAGTCTCCTACAGGAGAAGTTGTGCAAGTGGTAAAGAGGGCGGCGACGTTCAGTTCTTCTGGAACAAGGACACCACCAAATGGCAATTCCAAATAGTTCGGAGTCACATAAAGTCTCTCACATCTTCATTTTCACATGTTGTCTAGGTTTGTCATCGGTCCTCTCTTTTGTTGGAAATGTATTGTCTAGCGTCAGAATTTTGTATTTACTATGTATTACAAAAAATCATGTAACTGTATTGATCCTGATACACTTATGATAATAAGATGCATATATCCAAGGGACTGACTTGCAATCACAATAACAAAACCCAACTAGTGGGAAGAAGTTCAATGGTCAGGGCGACTCACTGCATCTAGCACTTGAACACGGCAGGGCCAGGGATCTTATAGGTGGTGGCTATTATTTTCATTAGCAAAGCTCGAATTACCGCTTTTATGGGGAAATACTCACCCTGATAAGGGTTGTAGGTGACACCAGGGTCGGTGCTGGCGTAGGCTCCAGGGAAGGCAACAAGGTTTGAAGGTGTTGTGCTACCAGAGCCAGAGACCTTGAGCTGATGGCAGCCAGGGTAGAATTGAGCTCCGGGGTAACCTGAGGCGGAGTGAAGAGCGATGAGTTCATGGCGAACAAGGTAGTAACCAGGCTTGATGCACTCAGGGATAGTGTAGTTAACGCCCGAATTGCCAGACTTCATCAAGGGGCTCTGTATCACAGCTTCAGTAATCTTAACATCTCGTATAGTAGGGGTCTGTAGTTACAGTAGCCCAGTTGTTACTGGTTCCATCACGTCCAGCCTCCTGAATCTTGAACCAAACCTTCTGAGTACCAGGCTCCCAGGTATCACAACCCGAGTCGGGGCAACGAGCCATGTAAGTGATGACAGGACCAACATGAGAGTCAGGCCAGAGAGTCCATTTCAAGTTGACGGTTGACCCAGCCTTTGCATCGGCGTGGAGAGCTGCGGGAGAGCTGCCCTTGATGCCACCAGCTGTAAAGCCGTTGCACTGCATATCGATGGAAGTGACATCCTCAACAGGTCCATTGCCTGGGATGGGACGGGAGATACGCTTGGGAGGAGGGTTCTGGTAAGGATCGGCGTAGGGGTTATAGAATTGGTAGGTCTGGCCTCCAATTGTGCCGCTGTCGACGTAACCGTGGGAAGCAACTAGGCCAGCGGTAGCGAGAAGAGAGTAGAGGAAGTGCATGTTAAATGTATTTGATGGCGTATGAGTAAAATGAGATATGATCCAAATTCTGTTATTTAGAGGCGTGACGATCATATCCTACCGTCAAAGACTGCCATCTTATATATCGCGAGAACGACTTGGAGGAGACACTAACTGACAAGGTACGACAGCATGTAGGTGAAACGACCCTTGAGTATTTCCACCATTAAAATAAACATGTTTAGTACTTTAACTTTACCGGATATCATGTTCTAAACAAAATCCAGGATGGGTTCCCTAATTGGGGAATGAACGCTCGGAGCTTGAATGATCGTCCCAATTAAGCATCATACTTCATTTTCAGTCCCGGGCCGAACTGACGGTCATCGGCTTCGCTTAGCTAGAATACAGCGAGCCAAGAATTGACTTGCTCATATCCTCAGCGGCTTCTCATCAGGAAGTGTTTGGATGAATATTTCGAAGTGATCCTACGCACCAGCGTCAAGACCACATGATATAAGAATGCCTTCGTCGCAAACACCGCATTGAAACATCAAACAAACAACATAGTCATAAAATCCCTGCCTATAAATTCGTCCTTAACCCTCCAGATAAAATACCAAAATCCAATCGATCGGTCCTCAACTACCATGCGTTGACCATTGGAGGTCATGGGACTCATTGCCGAACATGCAGCTCAGCACATCACCCAGGCATCCCCGTTCATCCAACCACGAATAAAGAAGAGGCAATAAAGGCGCAACTCCATTACTGAGACCTATTGAACCTAGTGGTTTCATGCAAGCTTGTCTACAATGATACTCAACACCTCCTCTACACCTGCTTAGTCCTGGAGAATGCCACGGACATAGTCGCAGCTCTGGCCAATATTGTCCAATATCCACGAGTCGGACCGCCTATCCGTCATATAAGGTGCTCTACGGAGCTTCACTCCGAAACAGAGCGGGATAAGGCTTTACAGTATTGGCTATTGAACCATCCACAGGGTGCGGCACTGCTTCAAGACACCCTCAAGGAGGAAGGTCTACGTCCTCCTTGGCGGAATGAACCAGATATTCCTTGGACAAGTTGGGAGGATTTATCTACGATGACTGTACAGAGGATGTATTTTTTTTATGCCATTCTGTACATGGTAACGGGGCTAGAGAGGCTTTCATTTCGATACCGTGGTGTAGGACTTATTACAGAAATGGAAGAAGTGCGAGATCTACGAGCATCTTTCGAAGAAGCTCGGCCTGGATCAAGGCCCTTCTTGAGTTCTCGTCGGGAATTCGCTGGAGGTATTCAGGATTGAAGGATATCCATTCAAAGTTGAGCCAGGAGGATTCAGACCGTACAGTACTGAGTATGAGCCTGCTTTATTCCGAGATTTGATATGATTGGAGAGATTCTTTGACGTTAACGTGTGGTAACTATTGTTATGTTATCCTTTCCCTATTCTTGAGTGGTGTTGCGATTTCCTCTTCTGACAATCTATATATGAACTTGGGACTGGTGCTACTGGTTCTTGGTTTTCTTTCTCTTTTAATATTTCCATTATAACTTCAACTACTTAATTGCGTTTCTTTACAAAGCCAGAGAAAGAAGTCTACGGATTCGTCTTGACTTAGCTTGATGGCGAACCCACAACGTTTCCACTTAGACATTCCCAGATAGCCCAAATCCTAACATATCAATCTACATATCAATCTACTGAAAGTTCTAGAACTATATACTAGCAAAACTATGGCGTCTTGCTCTCTCTTAGCCTACAAGAGGGCCTCTAGGTCTTGAGATATAAACAGAGCTTCTATACCAGGAGCAAAAAGAGCAAAAACATACAACAGCGGGGATTCGCTGGTCGTCACCGACCCAACTACTAATCCGCCCCTTATCAGCTTATCTATGGGAGAGCGGACGGGATCCCGAGTTTTCTGATAGGTATGGTCGTATGTGAGAGACGATGGTGTTGAGAAGGTTCAAGAACAAAGAGAGTGAATACACAGATAGACACACAAAGAAATGCCAAGTTTGAGTCCCAGCAGAGTGCGCTTAAGTATATAAGTTCCCTATAAGTAGGTTTATTGGGCAATATGCTCTTTTTATTTGCGCTGGCGAAAAATATCTTCAGTGTCGTTGGTCATTGATTTGACCTCGCGGTATTCTGCTGTTGGATTATAGGCCACTTGACTCCTGCACGAAGAGACGAGAAGTCTTACACATTTCGGACTTTCCATAATTAATTAACAAGTTAGTCTATGTCAGGTCTTTTGGTTTGTCTAATAATAATGCATGATATACGAGCTCCGTACCTCCAAGGTTGATATCAGCCATGAAGCATTGATCGTATATTACCTGAACAGCAGCGAACGAGGACAAAGCGATTAAGTATATGTATTTCTGAAGTTTCTTTGACAACTACTCAGGTTAGTCGATCTCTGGCAATAAATTATACCCAAGAAACAATTAGGGGAGAAGGTTGAATTTCATGATGATCTGAGACCTGAGCAGATCGACTTCGAGAACCAAGTTCCAAAACAAAAACCTATTGAAAGCAAGATTAAAAGCTTTAGAAAGTCTGACTACCCTAAAGTTTAAGGTTGATAACAATGACTCTCTGCCACCTCGGCAATTGTCTCGTGTCTTCCGTCTTCATTCAGGAGATCTCTCGATTCTGTACGACAAACAAACGCTTTTGGTTTCAACACCAAGACACGGCCATCATTGCATCACTCTAGAAATATGCCGACTCCAAAATATTCGTAAAATTTGAGTAATAGCGTACAATGGGCTTGCCAATGATGATATACCCGCTCGATGACGGAGTTTGGCAAAGTCACACGCCTTTATGATGTATGGGTCGGACTCGATGCTAGCTACCCCGTACAGAAGACACGATCGTGAGAAAAAGGTGGGATAGTTCCAATCTTGGGAGTAACATCTAAGAAAATCTGGACTGGTTGGCTTTGTATTCGTCATTGGGCATAATCGTTGCTGTGTCACTTCTCGGAATACCCTAGGACTAGGTGCACAAGGCCTCAACTACCCGTGTATCGATCATAGGCTATGATAAGTATTCCAAGAAGATTTAATACAATATCTGGCTGATTATCTCTTTGATATTGGAACTCAGTTGCTCACTGGAAATCACCTACCCTAGATAATTCAAAAAGATACTCTGCGGCATACGACAGCAGCCTGAAACAGAAGCAACCCTTCTGGAAGAATGCGACGGTTACGGCCAAGATGCAGCTTTCCATTCTTTGGGCATCCAAATGTTACCAATCTGCTCCAATGTTTTGAAAAGGCCTCCCACCCTCGTCGAGTCGAGTACTACCTTACGTAGCATCAACTGAGATACAAGATCACGCCACTTTGAAAGCAAGCTTTGTTGGCCCATTCCCTTGGAATGATGCATGCTCAAAGTGTTTATATCTCATGCTTGATAACTTGGCGAACATCTTGAAATTGGTGACACGCCCGGCACTGCCGACAGTTCACCAACAAGAGGGGGATCATCGATATTTGTTTGACTATGTCTCAACTTTTGAATCGAGTTCGACTTTGAAGGATAGGTTTGAGTAACTTTAAAAAGATGCAGTATTAGATGCCAGTAGCTCAATCATCGCAATGCATCAAAGATGCTCGGACACGAATGCGATAACGCCGCGGCTTTTTTCAGAATGACTCCCTCATAAGATCAAGCTTAATGAAGCATCATAGGTCTATAATAACGGGCCTCACATCCAATGCATTCATGATTTGATCTCGAACTGGCAATAATGATCGAAGTATGCTGATAAGGATGTCACGGATGTTGTCTTGGTGCCGTTTTCCCGTTCCCGTCCCATTAATATCAGAGTTTCCTTCCAGAATGGCACATTTGTTTTCAGCAGTCGCTGCTTCATGTACCTCGATCGTAGATGAGGCCCGATCAAATCGCGCAATCTTGTTCTTCTTTCTCTTCTGTAATCTGGGTGATGTCGCTTGGCCAGCGTCATGAAGCAGCGGCTAACAGTGGGCTGGGCAACACACTCCCTGCACGCTGAACTGCAAGCGGTAATCAAGCCAGCTAGTAAAAGTACGTATCCATTAGACAGAATAAACACCAAAACTATTGGCGATCTTGCGCGGAATATCGCAGGTTGGGGGTGAGCCCACGGAGGCAGGCGGGCATTAGCCAGTCGAGCGGACTGCAAATCGCCGACAGGATAAACGGAGGACACAAGAGGAAAGGACAGAGGAAAGAGAGGAGCGGCGGACGCAGCACAGCCCAGGCTCAAACATGACAGGTCGCTCAAGGGTCAGGTAGTAACTGGTCTCGTGACGAAAATCACAACGGCTGAGTGAAACATGGGGTTTCGCGGAAGCCTTAGCTAGGCATCGGAGCGATCTATTGAGCCTGGTAAATTTAGGCTGCTCACGAGTTGCGTAGACGAGCGTTGAATAATATAGTAAGACAGGTCAGCCTCAACACGGCACACTGGACTGAATTGCCTATCCAGGAGCAAATGCGAAGAAGCTCAGCACTTTGAGTCTCATGGCTGAAATCTCGATCAGCTCAGTTCTCATCCGAGTATCATCAATGATATATAGATTGTTAGGCAGAAATGCAGCAGTAGTTGGCACACAGACATGCAATACCCCACAACTCTGCAACATTGTAAAGGTGGCAAGGTAAGTAGATAGATAACCAAGTCAACGCAACCCCAGATTCAACATCGAATGAACAAAATTACCAACTACAACAATTTGTCTCTCAGACCCTGCAGAGTGTGGGGGAACAGACCCCGCGTTTTTGGTAAGTCAACGGATGACGGAGCGGCGCAGGGTCAAACGCCAAGAACGAATAGGGGGACAGCGATAAGAAAGACATGCAAAGAACTGACAGAGCACGAGAGAAGCTCTTAAGGGGGGGTATTAAAGTTTCGGCCCATGACCAAAACGAGTCGTGAACCACTTCAGCTGTGACGGTTTGATCCTGTTCTCGTGACTCGGCTGGGGCAAGATTGGGAAGAGTTTGCCAGTGATGTCACGGCGACCAAGGCCAGAGGGAAACGGGAATCAAGGAAAGAAAGATAAACAATTCTCGAAACATATTATACAAGAACGTGCGGGGAGAGGAGTCAGATCAGTGCAGTAAAAAAAAAAAAAACAGGAGCGCGGCGCTCTCCTCTAAACCAGGAATGAATGACTCTCCCTACCAAGCACTTAGCTTAACAGAAGGGTTGGGGTTGTGTTTTGGTCTCAATGCGTCACCAGTAATCTTCACCCTCCCACCCTCTGAACACCGTTGGAATTCTATACTGGGAAGCAGACGGGCCAGGCTCAAAAGGGGAGAGCTGACACAGAGACATGGCGTCACCAAAGGAAGCGAATCGATGTCTTGCACAAATGGTCGTCATTCGTGCACACAAGACCCTGCAGACAATGACAGCAGGAGGGCTTTGAGGCCCCTCTGACGGTTGTTTATTGTACAGCGTGATACCCATCCCACAAAAAGCGAATCACAAGAATATCGTCTTGTACACACGTGCTCACAACAATGCAACAAACGAAAATTCTGAGGAATGACTGGTTCCGCAAGCTACTTACACTAGGCTGGGCTTGATTGATAGCGCAGCCGCCGGACGCGGGTGGAAATCGCGTAGAATTGAGGAATGGGAAAGTATAGATAAGAGATTCCCGCCCCGAGGCTCCGGTCGTGTTTTCGGGCGAGGCCTGGAGTAGCCGATGAAAGACCTCCGGTTCGGCCGTCTCTTCTCCCCACTGACTCGTGGGTCGCCACGTTGATGACTCTCAAGTACCGGACAAGTGAGTTGCGGTATCAGAAGTCGTGGCGGTGATCAGGTGAAATAAGACGAATATTCCCTCATCCTATCTGCGATACCGACCATTCCGATCTAATGGAAGAGGATAGATTGCTATCGCAATCTCACTGGTGGGTGGCTGGTTATTGTTGACTCGGATGGTCGGCGAGGTGCCTTATCAGCTCGAGCACGCGATAAAGCTTCGAAACCGTGACCCCCAACTTCTTGGATCCTACATGACAAAATAATTAGACAAACTTAAGATTCTTTGGGATGCGATTAGCAGACCCTTTCACTAGTTATTTTCGTCTCCTCGATACAAGTCTTTTGACACCCTTAGGCTAGGGAATCATCGAGTACCTGCTACCTTAGGTAGGAATCGTCGGCAGCTAGATTCAAAATAGTCCTCGTATCTCGTCCATCAGTTGTGCACCAGATACTGGTACGAGGTATATCATAGGCGCGTGAAGTTGCTAGGTTCTGAGTGGAACAACTCTTAACGGTTCGCTATCTGTTGCGCCAGCTGGCTCCTCTCCATTTGTCCTTTCAAAAGCTCTGGTCAGTCCACTGTCACACTGATGAATTGTGCAGCTCATCAAATCCCTTTGAGATCCTTGCATGCGATATTGCTCGACTGGGTAAACGGCCTGACCAGTTCTCACTCATCAATTTCCTCCCGTGTGGCCGACGAAAGCGTGAGCGAGGCTTTGACACGGTCACTGACTGCTACAAGGGCTGTGCTCTTCGTTGGCGCTTCGAGCGGACCTTGGACCCCGAAACACAGGCTTCCTTGTGACTTGCCAGTTTGATCAATTTTGCAGTTTGGCTTTTGGGCTGTCGAGCTCAATCTCAGACAATTGCTTGGCACGCTGCTCTGCCCAAGATTCCCCAGTATTCCATTCTGAACACGCCCCTCCCGTGGCCTCGTGGCCATGCGTCGGTGTTTGAAATAAATACTTTACTCTGCCGTCGTTACGCTTATGAGAAGACGAGAAAGACGGAGTCTCTTGCGGAGGACAATTTTATGTTTCTTCTCTCCAGACGGCAGTTCTGTACTATCGAAACAATATTCGAAGCCGATATGGTGGACAGCAAGCAAGCTTCTCCGCGGCCCTAAGATCAACAACCTTGTCTAATCTGATTTGTCAATACAGACCCCTGCGGCATCTGAATGAAGACACACGAGCATAACACGACAGCAACAAAACCCTTTCAGCGCTGCAAGGCACGACGCGACCTGTTATCCGCGGTAGCTTAACCCAAACGACTCGTTCTTTCAACAAAGTTCGATTCCAAGGGGCTGCCACTTGACCATCAAAGACGTGATTCGCTCATGACTTGAGCTCTAAGGCTCTGACGAACTCGCAAGCGTCACCCTTGATCGACGAACCAATCCTGAGCTTCGTGTTTACGTTACTGAAACTGCTCATTACTGTGCACACAGTTCGCTGGGGACAAGACGGACACTGCGGTCATACCCGGACTTGTCTTCCTTGCTCTGCTTGCTTCACTTCTGGCGCTCCGGTTTGCGGTGCGGATCTCATATCCGACACGGGCTGGGTCTGGGATCGAAGCTTGTTGAGCCTAGGCAGGGTTACACAGCTTGATCTGAGAAAAGGGTCCTTTTAGGGAGGAAACATTAGAGTCAGGGCAATCAAGATCAGGGGACAGATCGGCAGACGAGGGAGGACCTCAATTGGGGAAAAAAGAAAGAAAGAAAAAAAAAAGTAAGACCGGTTACAAAGGCCTAATCCAGGGCTCAGCAGAAATTCGGGAGACTTTTCAAATCTGTCCGCAAATTGACTGCCGCTGCAATTGGCCCCACAGGGCAGTTTTGAAGAGGTGAGGACCTTCTGGCTCCTGCCAAAACCCCTACAGAGCCACCTAGAGACCCACTCCGCTCCGCTGTTGCCAGATTGATTGCAGCGCCCGAGGTGCCACTGTCTAGTTCCCAGTGCCAACACACCAAACCCCCTGGCTCTTAGCCCTGAAGGCAGGATCAAAGGTACCGACCCCAAGTCTCACCCTGTCGTGTCGCACTTACCCTGTCTTGGATCCCGGAATTCGGACTGGGGGTGGCCACAACAGACAGGATGATGACTCCACGCTCTTTCATGCTGGCGCAGCGTGAGAGGGAGAGCCACCACCAGCGCCCTCCTTCCCCTTGTGCTACAGGTGCTAGTCATAATAATAGTTTATCTATTCCGACTCCCTCTTTATCTCCTGCCTTCACTCCCATTCCCACACGTTTATTCTCCTCCTCACCCTCACCTTTATCTTCTTCTATTCTCTTAGATACTTCATCTCCTCCTCACCAAATATCAACATCGACAAACAGTTTACATCAGCCGTCACCAACATACAGCACCAAGTTGGCGACTTCAGCGACTGCGACCTCGAAGTCGACCACTTTCTCACTTCCGCGCTGGTCGCCCAAGTATGACGATAGCAACAAGAACATTACAGTCACCATATCTTCAGCTCAACCAAACTCCGATGCAACAATGGTTAAACGCAAGGAATGGCGGGAGACTTCCAGTCTTTCCCCTTCGAGCCCACCAAAAGCAACTGTTAGTCTGACGATGAGGCCGACAACACCAACAAGCCCGGTCAAGATTCCTACCACCAACAACCGATATGGTGCTCACCCTCAAAAACGTCACTCATCACAGAGGAAACGAAGCAGTGACTCACGATCTTCGGATAAGCTTTCACCGTCTCTTGTTGCACTCTTGGCCGTTACAGACATCCCCCGACATAAGCAGCTTCAAAGACGCCGTCGCCGTTCTGAAAAGACCTTGACAGTACAGGAAGTTATCGACTGTCAGCATGCCTCGGAAAAAGAACTTAGCTGGACATTCGGCAGCCCTTTGGACATGCTTCTCTCCCCACCCCAGGAAGTCGCCGACGATGACGATAGTGTAAGCGATTGCAACATTGGCTCCAGTATGTCAACAAGGACCTATTCCATCGATTCCATCCCATCTCTGGACGAGTCTTTCTCCAGCGAGTGCCTTTCATCTCTCGGGAGCCCAAGGACCCCTAGCCCATGCTCCCGCAGGACTAATTTGACTCCCATGCGAAAATCGCTGGAACCTGTCATCTCCCCGCCTGGTTCCCTTGATGAACATCCACTGGCCGGAGATGATCTCGATGTTGATGAGTTGGACTTTAGCACTCTCAACCAGCCTGAGGAGACTCAGCCCAGATCTCAGTTTCTGGAGCCTTTCAAGCCCTTGAGGTCTGTCTTCAAGTCGAATCTTACCGCTTCACTTCGGGCCCTTCGCTCAGCTGCTCGATCCTTTTCAGTTCTAAACCTTCCTCCTATTCCGCCGGATGATTACTTAACTCGATCTATTCTCACTATCGACCCCAATGTTCCCTATGCTGATGAGCGTCGTCCACCCGTTTCCGAGGAAATGCCTTCAGCTGCAGTTCGCCGTTATCTCAACCCTACCACTAACGCAAGGATCGAGCCGCCCACAAAGACCGTTTTTGCCGGAACTTTTGCTGCATCAATTCAGATGCGAACTTACAAGATCCAGCGCTCCCGAACGGCTCCGGGCTCTACCCGAAACTCTTATCCATCAACATCACTCCAGCCGCAACCCGCCCCTGTACCTCAGCAGCCACAGCCGCAGGTCCCCACTCAATCGGTACCAGGCATGCGACAGCGGGAAATGCGCGAGAACTCCGACTTCATCCGGGTCGCTGTGATGGAAATGGCCATGCGCAAGCGTGGAAAGCTCGACGACCAACGACCGGGCCGTGCTCGTTTTGCACTTCCTCCACGACAAACATCAACGAAGCCCTATGAAATGGGACCAAATGGTGTCCCAGCTCGCTGGATTCCTATCACAGCCTAGGTTTTCATTGCTGTGCCGCAACCAGAATTGGCACACCAAATCAAAAAGCTTCAATTCCTCGATTTACGACATGCAACACGTCATGTACCTGGCCATGGTTTCTTTGCATTGCAACGAGACCAATTCAGGCAGGACAACCCACGGAAGTGCAGCCGATTTGGGACCCACCTCGTGGAATCATTATGGAGTGCTTGACGTTTATCCATGCCATTGGATGCGATGATGCAAATTTTTTGCCCCCCATCTCAATGGAAGGGTTTTAGAAGCTGCCCACGAGCAATGGTCCCACAACCCGACTTTAGGCCCCAGAGAAAGTTCGGCATGATTTTTGAGTGCCAGGAGCAAAACGAGTTGACCTGGTCTGACTCGGAAATACCGGGGCGAAATCAGCAACTCTCAAAGGGATTGGTCACCGAACACGAACCCGAAACAGTTTGGGCCTCGGCACTCAAGGCTATTTTACCATGAAGGCATCGGCCAAATACACCACACAACAACCAATCACAATTTTCATTAGATATGGGAATACTTCATCATTCTAGAAAGCGACTGGCATTTTCAGGAGTTTCCCGTTATTACACGTTGTTTCATTTACTTATTCCCCTTTCTTATCACCGCGAGGTGGAGAAAAAGCGCACAACCATCGGATTACCAGGCACAGGTTTACTTCTTGTACATGAACAAATTTTCTCATATTTGTTTTTCAAACAGGCCCTTTCGGCATTTGACACCCGCCCGAGCGGGATCGGATGTAACTGAACAAAATCCCGCTCAAGCCCGGGCTTATGGAGAGTCTTAAGACGCGGTCCGGAGAAGACTCGGACAGAGGAGGGAGTCAATTGCATTTTTTGAGAGGAGTTGCATTTTGGGCCACAGAAACAGAGCATTGAGTCCGGCGAATTGAGTGATCATTTCTTTTTAAAGCAGGACTGTTACCAGTACATATCACACATCTACAATGCAATCGTCTTTTGAGACGAGCAGAGGCATAGGCGCAAGCGGCATGGCACGACACGGAAGACATGGAGCGGTGTATTTGCTTCGATATCCATTTGTTAACATTTACATATTTTATCAAGATATTATCATTATTTTTTTGGTGTTCCACAGCCCACTATGAATATCCTCTTACATTGGACCCCTCGGCTATTACTCGCCCGACTTTTTGGAACCCTTCAATACGTGGACCTCATCACTTCGCCAAAAGCGGCAAAGCGACATTTGGGCTGGACAATGCACGAGTGCCCAACCAACCACCTCATCAAAAAAATAATATTGCACTGGACTGCCTGCACGTTGGCGCTGTTGTCTCAGTCACCGACTGTTGAGACTGCGTGGTCGATGGCTACTGGATCTCACGACCTGTCTTTTCTGGCAATTTCGGCTAACAAGCTTGATACACTCTATCAGCCTACCTGCTCGGTTATGGACCTTCTCTTTATGCTTCTCATCCGGGCAAAACTGGAGCAATCTCCCAGCAACAATGACAAGAGTTCCTCAGATGTGGGACAAAAGAACAAAAGAACTTCTAGAAGACCCTTTCCTTCTTCTTGTGGGGATAGAAGCCGCGAGATAGGATTGAGTCAGACGCTAGTCAGGGGTTGGTAAAGGGCAGGGCTACAAGCGCATTAATTATCGATGTTTTGACCACAGGAAAAAACGACAACTCCCCCGCTTACGATAAGGGAAATAACGCCAAAACGGCAAGATTTTCAACAGGGTTCTCTTTGCTGCACTGCATTTTGTTTGCAGTAGCTTGCTCCATAATGCTCAAGGCCCCAAGGGGCGTGTGGCGGAGACAGATCTCCAATCCCTCCTGGGGCAAAATGTTCCAGACCGCTCATTGCAACATGTCGTTTAATATCTCCTGACTGCAGAATATATGAAGCCATTTAACCAGGCGGGGTATTAATTATTATTCTGTGGGGAGTCTTCTGTTTATCATTCAATTGTGACTACGGAGCTGATCGTGATAGGGTGTGATGAGCGAGCCCTGACGATGATGAGCAGGGCTAAGTATTCACCCAAGACTCACGTGAAGCCGATACTTCAACCTGCCTATGTTGGACATAGGTACTTATCTATGGCATTACAAATGATCCTGGAAACGAACTGGCGAACGTGTGTTCCTCTGTAGGATGCTTGGCATGATAGTCGGAGAACTAGTCACGACGAGAAGGAGAAAAGACTTTCCAAAACAAGAGCAAAAGTCCCTACGACAGATGCCCTCACACAAGTGCCTGGAGATACGAAATACCCTGGCTTTGCTTTTCTCTGCATATAGGAGTTATATGCAGTTGACATGAGTGGTATTTGTGTGTGTGTATCAATCAATAGAGTCCGATTGATAACCCGGCACGTGCCTTTGATATGATGGGCACATAGAGTATGATGTGGATACGACGCCAGTAATATAAGTAAGGCTATTATTGGAAGGGACCGTTCATTTAAGTGGGCATGTTTGGATAGATGACATGGCTCAAGACTGCGTCGATGCGATGCCTTGGAAGACGGCAACAACTGAGACCGTTTGCTATCAAAGCTCCATGAGAGCCAGCTTATCATGACTACTCGAGTCAGGCACGAAGATAACACAGGAGATGATTGGACCATCGACTTACATTCAGGTCTAGGGTTGTTTGAGAGATCAACACAATTGCTCTTGTCGAAATCTGAACCTGTAATGAGTCTTGATATTTGGGTAGTTGCTTCAATATTATGACGTGTTAGCATGTCTTGCGGAATATATAGAATTAATTACAATTCCGTTCAGTAACACATAATAACCAATATTGTGATTGTATAGTGTCCCCCGCTGCTATGAACCGCGCGAATACAACACTTACTCGGGCAGTAACAGTAGTCTTGAAAAGTAGTCAGAAGACCAGTAGCATACACCGAAGGACTGGCATCTATACATATGATCATAAAAGATGCACAAACTCATCGTATGTCCTGACCCTGTGCGCCAGGGATTTTCATTAATGAATGGCTGTAGAATAAAACCATAAGAGAATCGGTTCTCAATAATCAGACGTATTCAAGGGTTCGCTTTGGAGTTCCATGCTTAAGAAGGACTCAAGTTTGGGATATCAGTGAGATCCAGTCCATGAATTCAACGAACAGAAGAGAAAGATGAGCCGTGGCAACGTGCAGGCTGCGCTTTAGAAGACAAAAGATGCCACGGCTTAGTGGCATGGTGAGATGGTGAACGATGGCAGTGTTGCATGTTCCCCCTGTCAAAGATCCGATGCTTTTAGATGTCCAAGACACAGCTCTTGAAAGAATGTTTCCATTATTAAGTGTTTCTCCATCCATCGAGCTGTGCCCGGAAACTAGGTCGACGCATCTAATACGCCATAGTGACTTGGTCGAACAATCACACACTGCCGAAATCATAGTGAACGCCAAATGAGTATCATTAAAATCATTATTATGAATAAGCCAACCAGCCATGCCAATTCGTTAACCGTTCCGCCCTCGTCATGGACAGATATGCACTATCTTCAAGCCTATCCTGAAGCTCTTTAAACTTTGGCGTGGGTGCTTTCCTCTCAAATAAAATATCCAATTCGAGGTACGTCAAGTTCCTCGTCTCAGGTAATCTGATATAACACCATATCAGACAGAAGAAACTGGTTCCTGCATAGAGGAAACATGATGCGCCGCCAATGTTCCACGCGGACGGGTTGAGCATCTTGGGCATGATAATGTTGTTGAATATCAAGCAAAGGTTGTATGTGACTCGAGCGAGAGCAACAGTCTTGACTCGCAACCGGGTAGAAGGTATTTCGGCGACCACGATATAACAAACGGGACCGATGGTCATGTCGTAGATGAAAGTCATGGCGATGATCAACCCGCCCAAGGTCCAGTTCGCACCAGTGCGATCGCTCAGCACAACCCAAACCACGCCGCCAGCGGTCAACAAGCAGATAGGTGCGAGCAATCCGTAAATATATAGTTTTCGTCGGCCCACAAAAGGGAGTAGTGTCCAGGAAATGATGCCGCCGATGATGCCGACTCCATAGCAGGCGGTTGAGAGGTTGAAGGATATGGAGGCGCTGAAACCAGCTTGCTCGAAGAAATACGGCGCATAAGATGTGAGTGACCAACCGCTGAAAGCCTGGCACACCCAGGCTATGCATGAGATCTCTGTTCGTCGACGATTGACTCCTTTGAAGAGATCTCGGTAGTTGGCTCCTCCGTAGTTGGAGTCCTTCTCCATCTTGTTGGTGTGCTTCATTAGTGAGATAGTATCTTCTATATCGGTACTGTTCTTATTAGAAAGACGAGTAAGAGATTTTCTAGCCTCGTCGGTTCGTTCATGGCGAATAAGCCACCCTGGTTGACTATCAGTTGAGTTGTAATAAGGCTAGTGAGTTTTCTTACAAGGGCTGTCGGGCGCGAACCACACACCGAACAACAACGGTATCGCCCACGCCCATTGAAGTGCAAAAGGAAGTCGATAGGACCATTGGGAAGTTTCATGAACGAGAGACCGGAGAATTCCGGTGCCAATCACTTGTCCGACCAGCCAGCACATGTTGATGCTGCTGAGGACAAATGGTCGCAATGCATTTGGGACGACCTCAGCTGAATAAGTTGCAGCAAGAATTTCGATGACACCCCATGACAGCCCTGGGGATACCATTAGTATTTTTTTTCTTTTTTTTTCGTAATGTATTTTGGAATATAAACATACCGGATAGAGCTTGTGAGGTGAGCAAGACGCCGATGCTGTCGGCGAAAAAGGCAGGGAAAACAGCAATGCACATCCAGAACAAACTGACAAGCATCATCTTTCGGTATCCAATTAGATCTGTGATGTAACCGTGTGCTAAAAGTCCGATGATTTCACATGCAATGGCTGCATTCTGCAGACCCATCTGCCATGCTGGTGAGATCTCGTACATCTGGTCTTCAGTTGGTGTATCCTTTGGTAGAATCGGCTCTCCATATTTCTGTCTGAAAGCAGGAAAAGCAAAGAGACCAGTTACAAGTGACTTGTCATAAGCTCTGTAAATGTTTAGTTATATATATATAGTCTAAATGATATTTTTTGGACTTACTCCATGACAACAGTCAGGAAGAGTAACAATGACCATCCCACTGCCTTTGGATACTGCCGACAGCATGAGAAGAAAGTAGCTTCTTTCTCCTCTGCAAAGCCGCGATAGACTCGCCTCGTTGTTGAATCAGAGGCATGAGAATGCGGCAGCCATAGCGAATTGGCGAAGTCATTTGGCAGAGACTCAAGCTCAGGCTCGCTGCTCCTGGGCGAACCTGTCGCGAATTCAGGCAATTCTGGCAGAGGAATGGGGCGTGCATCAGTGGGGATGGGGATAGCTTCGCTGGAAGGGCCCATCTTTGAATTCGTCCTGGTGGGTGGTGTTGAATCCCACCAGCGTAGTCTCATGTCGATTACGCGGGTTTTCAAGGTCGTAAGCGAGTGAGACCATGGCTGAGATTTTAGGCTTGTCCAACTGTGTGTGTGCGTGTCCGGGGGTTGAAGTTGGAGCTTATTGACGATTCCCCAGATGATGAATCATGTTTGCAGTTTTGTTTGATGGAGAGAAGTTGTTCAAAAGAAAAGTGTCAATTTGAGTCTCCAGATCCAGAGAGAATTGAAAGCTGGAAACATTGCATTGTGGGGCGTCAAGGTTTTGACGGATTGATTGGTCAATGGAGATGCAGAGAAATCAGCTAGAGGCGAAGATGAGAGTTAAACCTGGTGAGAAACACGTCACTTTTGTGCTTGGGGTTCCTGTTCGGGCCGTGGGTCACAGAGTTTGGTGGATATTCAATGGTAATAGTTTGGATAGACTACTGGGGTTGGGGTTGGGGGTTGA
>PVQA01001195.1:0-10772 GCA_002980515.1 Fusarium burgessii | reverse complement strand
GGTAACCCGTTTAGTAAGCCCTGGCTATACGTAAGGTATCGCCTTCACCAGGCGAAGGGGGAAGCAGCTTAAGCATCTGCGAAGGGGAGGTCCCTTATTCTTTTGTTATTTTGCACTTTTTTATACTATTTAGATATCGAAAATATTTTGACTTTCAGCGGTATAACTGAAAATCGCGCTTTCGGTAAAACCGTAGGGTAACGTGAGGTTATTGCGAGGTGGGGTCTTTACTGCAATTGGGCGGAATCTGTGATGTGTGCAGGCTGCATGTGCCGGATTCCCCACTTTTCGTAAGGTCGGGGTTCAATTCCCTCTCGTTTATAGTTTTTTTTGCGTTTTTTTATCGCATTAATGCAATGTGGCCTCAAACGCACGCATGTGATCAAATGGTGCTTCAACCTTCAACGGTTCGCTTCAAAGTATAAAATGCACCTGTTGGGGAACTCAGTTGATCTTAGGGCTTAAAGTTGAGGCTTAGTTGGGCCTTTGTGATGCTGGTTTTTGGTGTTTTCGGAGGTGCAGGCCCTATTGGAGGCGACAATTGGTCTCACTTTAGGGCTTCTTCAGTGGCATAACCTCTATGAAGTCACAATGAACAGCAGGGGAACTCCTAGTGCCTTAGAAGATATCTTTCACTTCTTAAAGATTAACTATAATCATGCAATATGCCCTCACCTCTCCAGCCATGCCCAATCATATCCAACACACTACTATAACCAACCTCAAGTCTTCGATAATCGACGGCAGCATAGCCCTCGAAAGTATCGCCCCCCTTCCATGAGATATCTATGGGCAAATATTCCAAGTTTGGACGAACCTTTATCCTAACTTCTCGCCCATGAGAAAGAAGGAACTCGCCGCTCACCCGAAAGATATCTGGATCGTCAACATCGGCAACCCAGTGATCAGAGCGCCAAGTATAAGTTAGTTCTTTGTCTTTGCCCTCGCTTCGTGTAGTCCAGGTCACACTTTCGGCCTTGAGGTTCACATGCTCACTTCCTGTTCTCTTTTGTCTCTTAGGTGGGAGTCTTGAGTGTGGAACAGCTTTCTTCCTGCGCTTTATTGGCTGACCTTTCCCGCTCCTGATGTTGTTCTCATCAGATGATGTGAGGTCAATGAAAATAATGGGCGCGGGTGCCGTTGGGCTGTTTTTCCGGTCCTGAATGGCGTCTAGGACTCTCTCACCGTTCGCACAATCGGCGAGTTGTCGGCTGGGTGAGGGCTTACGGGAGTCTCTGTCCTGCACTGGTATATTTGAATGTTCGAGGTAGGCAATAGGGGCGTGGATCGTGGTTGGAGACATTTCGCTTTCGCAGTCGGTTTGCAAGGGAGAGGAGGGATTATGCAGGGTTGCCGGGATGTCAATGTTCGTGTCTGCTGAATTCGTCTCAGGTTCATTGATGAAGGAAGATTGCTTCGAAGTTCTTGGTCCGTTCTGGGACTGAACATTGCCTAAACCGTGAAGGCGACTGTTGCGGTCTTGACCCAAGGAATGATCCGATAATTGAAACACAGAGTCACCCTCCGAATAAGCAATAAATATCGTGTTAGCGTTGGGTCCAGGCTCCATTTCCTGGATGGTGGTGAGTGGTATCTTGCGAGCTCCTTCCGGTTCATTCTCATCCTGAGATCTGAAACTATCGAGCAAGTCCTCAATACTTTCTTGTCCTGGGTTTTCTTTGCTAAACTCTTGTTCGATATCCTCGTCTTCTCGGTTGCCGTTTGATAAACCTTCAATTGCGCCATAGGAGTTGACTAAAACAAAGTCCAAGTCGCTTTTAGAGACTTCCTGTCGGTCAGTCTCCATATCGTATGAACGGTCATCGCGTAAGCTTTTACTGTCGGCTTGAATCGGGGGTGACGAGGATTTCCTGGCACTAGACGGCCACCGGCAAGCGACTAGGTCCAATCCAGTCCCAGATTCATCATCCCATACAATGGGGAGACTTGCTCCAAGTTGGACGTCATTCAGATCTTCTTCGAAAAGGGAAACTGATTGAACGGTGGTAGAGTCAGAGAACGGTGCTGTATTATCCCAGGCACTGTCACTGCCTGACAAGATAGGTGTAGACATAAAGCATTGACTAGACTGTATCGAAATCATGGTGAAGATGAGAATGGAAGAGGAGTGAAGATGGAAGGTGAAAGTTGAAATGCAGAAACTTCTGAGGTGGGCATCACTTCTTAAGTACTACGCTTCCTCTCCTCCGTTGGCCTCCTTTATGACCCGGTGTGGTGACATGGATTACGGTCAATGCTTGCAAGATGGTGGCCATACTAGTCACTCTTTAGGTCGTTGAACAGGTCAACTGAGACGCAGACCGTCATGAAGCTTGAATAAGGGGTAGATATAATGCATACTGTAGTCTATTAATATAACCGGAGCCAGGAAAACGGAGCTCGGGAGCTATTGGGAGACATAATGTAGTAACAAATTCTTCTTGGCTGGAAGAGAGTAGAGGCTCGTTATCGGTTCACTGAGTCGTTGCTCGTGGCTGGTCGAGCCGGTCCTATCGGCCCCCTATCTTAATCTGTAGAAGGCAAGGCTGATTCTTGTCGATCACTACTGATCTAGGATCGCCGGAAACTCGAGGTTCCGACGTTATGTGTCGAAATGTGCCTTGTTACTCATGTTGTGAGAGGATTCCCTTTCCTATCAAGCTGCTCTCATCTCTCAGGGGAGAAAGTAACACATTTGGATATGATCCTCTTAGTCCGAGTTTCATGATACGTATTCCAGTAATAAAAATGTGCAAGGCAGATTAAAAGCCACCGGGATTGTAGTGTGCCTCGAGCTGTAATTAGTATCATGTCAGCATATCATCCACGCCAAGCAAAGCAAAGCAGACTATATCATTTATTGTTCTGGGCGCTAGAACAACGATTTGTTAGTGGTTCTATTGCCACAGACTCCTTGGGCCCTGGGAGTTGGAAAGAAGAATGGTTTAGAAGACGGAGGTATACTGAACGAGAAGGTCTAGCCCAGGTATGAGATACTTCCTGCCTGAATGTTAGAATTAAGTCAACACCGTGCCAAACAGGACTTTCGTCCTAGCTAGTCTTTCATGACGTTTCACAATGCGAAACTCGTGTCAAAAAAAGACTAATTGCTGAGTGCTTTTCGTCTCTTGCTCGCAAAGGAAACACAACACACACACGACAGTGGCAACAGCCAAGTTGGGAGGTGGGTAGGACAGTCAACTGGCGTCTCAACATCAAAATACATGACCACAGTTTTCCACCTAGTCTCATTTGCTTCAAATGGAGTGGTTTACCGCAGATCTCTTACCTGTATTGACGCAGAAGGAGAGGCCTCTCAGGCGGGTGTCACTTCGAGGGGCCTCCCGCCGACTAACAACGGCTTTAGGATATAGACCAGGGGTACACATATACGAGGGACTTTTTCGACTCGGTGCCCTCTTCCAGCCACTTAGCGAAGTCCAATAATGAGAAAGCGGGTTACGGTGGTCGGTCACTGACTATAAAGCTAACGCTGTTCTCCTTTATCCTCCAGCTTTCCCAGGCCTCCTAACTCTCAACTCCCCTAAATCCCCAATTCCCCAAATCCCCAAATCGAGGTCTGGACTTTTCTCATTCGGGCTTTTCTAGACCTTTCATTACAATGGCAAGTGACGCAACGCCACCATCGAAGCATGAGCTTGTCAAGTACTCTCCCTTTCCTCATGAGGTCACCGCTCCACTTGCGCAGACGTCTGGTTGCCGAAATGTTCTAGAAAGTGATACCCCAGAGGCTAGTATTATGATTCCATTGTTTCAAGTCAACTCTCAACTCGACGATGCGGATCCGGCGGTTTGCTCGTCTCTGTGGTGGTTGAGTGATCCCAGGTAGGTGTTTACTTATTCCTCTATCGAGTCACGATGCTCATATCCCCTCAGTACAGTTTCTATTTCGCAAGATACAATGCCTATTGGTTTGGGAGGCTATATGGTTTCTCCAGAAGCCTTCTCATATCCGGCCAGCTCGGCCCTATCTTCCTCCCCGTCTCGTCCATGGCCGTTCATGTCTGTGTCCCGAGCATATTCAAGTCCACAAGGTACTTCCATTGTGGAATCTGAACCGTTATCACCGAGATCGTAAGTCAAACAACCTTATGGCTTCCGTGGCTTCATAATTCTGACAAGTCATTTCAAGTAACCATCCTGGGGTTATTGACAGCAACTCCAAGAAGCTGGCCTGTAATTCACAATTCCATTGCTGGGAACATGGCTGTAATGGACGTAAATTTACGAACAAGAGCAACTTTCTTCGGCACCAGCGCGAAAAGTCTGGGAAGATTTGCATACAGTGTTCTAGTTGCCACAAGACTTTCGTTCGGCGGTCAGCACTTAATATTCACATTCGGAAGCACCATTAGGAACGATCATCCTGGGTAGATTGCAGTTAGTTGAGTTTTATTTAGTAGCTTGAATGTAACAGTATACACTGCATAAGCAAACGAAGCCATGCCCTACCCTTTGTTCAGCACCTAACACATGTTCTCCCCTACACAAGTCGGAGACATCTTTGCTGAGATTAAGTCTGACGGATCAAGGTTTATCCGACCCGAAAGGAACATCATGATGTCAGTCATGTCTCTTAGCTCAATCTGTAACTCAACTCTTCAGTCAACACAACATTGTCACTTAGTAATCCTGTCCTTCTCTCGTTCAATTCCCTTATGGGCTGTATCCGAAGCCCAGTCTTTACTGCCGGCTGATTTTGGCTACAAACTTTCTAACGAGCAGAGGTCATCCTATCGTTGAATCAGAGTACGAACGGGGCAAAGGTCCCAAGGATCATGATGAGCAAGGAGCAGCATAGGCAACCGACACAAAGTCCGTACACATTTCCTTCCTGAACTTGAATCCAGGATGGTAACTGGCCAAGCTTCGACCTTAAAATATGGAGGATGATAGTTGGGACAAGGAAGGGGACGCTAAGGACCAACCCAAAAAGAAGACGAGCCCCGGTGGACAAGAGCCCCGGCTGAACAATGCTTCCTCTGAAGCAAGAGGGCCATCCGTAAAGACAGGCAGTGAAAGCTAAGACATTGGCAAATGTGGAGACCATGCCAACTACCAACGTGTCCCGTAAATATGGGGTAGTTATTTTTTCAAGGGCTGTGTCCAGGGCTCTGATATTGTCAAATTGTCCACTAAGTTGCCTCACAATCTCTGACGGAATAATATCAGCTATATTGAGTGGCAAGTCACTGCAGGAGATGTTGCTAGAAAGTCCGACACAGAATTTCCTTGTTCCCACAGAGATGTTCTTTGGAAGCAACTCCTCTATAAGTTGGGGAATTTGGGTTTTGTTGACTTGACCAGGAATATCCTTAATAAGGTCAGGAACTGATGTAGCGGTTATGCCAGCCGCGCTTTGAACGCGACTTACGGCTCCCGGAAACTTGTCGATTGCAGTCTGGATGGCGTCTACGAAGTCCGGGCTCCGAGGGGCGCGCTTTGGGGGAAAACCATCAATAAGGCTTGTAGAAACGCGAAGCTAAGAGGGTATCAGTCATCCGCCTGGTGACACATCGAAATTCTAATACACTCACTTGTAGGGTTGCTATGCCTGCTTTGACGTTGTGCTCGTTGGAAAGTGCCAGTATTCCAAGTACCGATGAACAGATAAACCCAAATAGCAGGAGAACCGACCAGGAAAATTTCAGCCACTTCTTTCCGATCATGTTTAACACTTAAAAGATAGTTTGAAGAAGCCATGTAATACAAGCGAAGCCACTGTTTATATTCTGAGGCATTGGATAAGCCATTTAGGACCTCATCTTGGCCCAGTATACTATAATTAGATTACTCTTGGTGGTTACTAAAATTGGTACTGTATCTGGTGAAAGTCTGAAACGTATACAGAGCGGTATTTATGCAATAATAGACAAAGGTCTCATATAGGAGACGGATTAGTGGCGGTGCATCTTCAGGTATTTGACAAAGCCTCGTTGGCCCAGTTCTGGGGCCTTCAAATATTCCCACGTTCCACGATTCGCTATTCAATTGCCCTCCAGGCCCGAAATTGGTCCCTCTGTCAATGAGCTGACGATAACCTTAGGTTTATTGCTTAAGAACTATTGTTATTAATTACTCATATGAAAATAATCACATTCTAACTCCTAGTGATAGGGGTGTAATTGTTGAGATGTAGGTCTCAATAGGCTCTGAATGACTATCCATTTTTGCCATTTAACATTAATACGGCTATTCTCACAAGGTAGCAAAATAATAAATGACAGAAATTCAAGCCTCTAATATCAAAGTCTCAGTCATATATCGCTCTTGGTAACATGTTGTTATGTAGTTTTGCTAGCTGCCTTTCTCTTCTGCTTTATTCTTTTGTCTGCACGAAGAGATTGCCTTATCGCGGCTATCATTTCGTGACTGATATTGTCGTCTTTAGTGATGACAACAATATTAGACTTGCTCCTTGTAACTTCTAGGTATACCTGATTATGTCTCATGGCGCGTCCTTGTGCGTTCAACAATTTGTATCCCTTCAATTCCCATGCGGACATTACTTGCTCAACTGTGTCTCGATTTATGGGAACTGGCTCTCGATAATCTTTCATCTGACCACCTTGCCAGAGCTTGACAACGATATTAGAGGTGTCAGTTGGTATATAGTCCTGTGATATGTTAGCCAGGCTTCTATTTTGCTTGCAGACTCTTCGTACAATCATCTCGATATCACTGGCAGACATTGGCAGGGTCTGCAAATCTCCCGATGTAGGGGCGGCCGGAATATCATTGCTGGCGGACGGTATTTCGGAAGTTCCTGGTGTTAGAACTGTACTACTGGCAGTTCCTTGTTGCCCTTTTGTTGTGCTCAGGGAGTCTGGTAGTATGCCTGGACTATTTACCCTAGCTTCATCTGTACGGTTGGATGATACATACACACCACTAGGTTCTTTAGATGCGTTACCGGCTGGCAGCCGATGGCCGAAGAAAGCAAAGTATACCGACACCCTGACCGCGAAAGATGACACCCCGCTTGCCTCCCCATGTGCTTTGTCATGGAAATAGGGCAAAAAGAGGTGTTTCCGATCAGCTTTGTAAGCATTATCGTACACACGGCCACACCTCCTCGCCAGGCTTTCGCCGCAGCCTGGTACAAGCAAGCAGGGTTTCAAATTGTCGGTAGGTTTCTCCCTGGCAAGGTTGAAAATTCGGCAGACTTCCGTCACATAGCTCTCGAAGGCAGAATCGTCATATCCAAAGTGCTCCGGGCTTCTGGCCTTGAGCAGAGCCTCCCTAGCGATTTCTCGATCGGGGTCTGAATTGAGGAATTTGTCTATTTCGTCAGACTCAAAGCCGAGCCTCGCCGCAAGTCTTGCTAAGTCGCGCCACCTTCTTGGATCTGGTCTCCCAGGTATTGGTGTTGCCTCGCCTTCTTCCTTTCTTGGACATTCTGGAACGAGTTCTGCCCAGTAACGCCAGGCATACAACCAAATCTGCTGATAGCTAAACTCGAACTGATCGGAAGGAGACCCATCTAACCATTGATAATCTGCTTCCCCGTCCCCAGTCTGGAGGAGCCATTGGTTTTCAGGCATACCATGTGCTGTGAATACACGCCACATTGCCTCACGTGTGGAATTCTTCGATGGAGCGACAAGCTGCCTTACAACTTTAGCTGGAGGTTGAAGGTATTTAAGATCTTCAAAGAAGCTGTATAGGGAAGGTATCAGACATGGAAGCGACTTAAGGTTTATCCATATACTCTTGCGAGTACTTTGGTGTCTTATGGCAGGGAATATTGTTCCTTCTTGAATGCCTTTTGACACCACAGACGCATCATGGTTTGAGTAACCTGGTGCGCGTAGTTGCAGAAGTTCTATGGTCTGGCGATCAACACAGCCCATCAGTAATTTCTTGCCCCCAAGGATACATTTCCACACTCGGAGAATGTGTAGGAGATAGTTTGATGCTTCCTAATGCTTAAGTTAGTGTACACTTCATTAAAGCAGAGGCTTAATACCAACCTCATGACACTTCATTGCCATGAATCGATGCTCAATACGAAAGCCAATAAATAACCCGGGTATGATACGCAGAGCATCCAGGCGGGCTAAAATCAATTTATTATTTAGTAATTGCTTCAGATCTTTTTGTTTGTCTTTACTCAGTCGCCCCCACATTCGCTTTTCTGCGAAGACAGTGCCAGTCTTTTTATTCGCATTATCGTGATAGTGGCGCAACTTCAAGAATATTTCACCATCAGAAAAATTAATAGAGTTTGAATATTCCTCTGACAAGGATGTTTTGAGGTCTTCGCTTGCATCTAGACTCATCAGCAACCAAAATCAGAAATCGAATAAGGAAACATACCTTCAAGATACAAGTCAATTGTCCACCACCAGTCCCTACGTGGGAGAAACTCTTTTCCGGCAGCAATGCGATGAAGACCTTGTAGGCACTCTACCATACAATTTTCTGGGAGTCTAAGTTCGGGAGGCTGTTTTCCGTCGTTTTCCAGGAGCACATCTTGGGATACATTAGGTGAAGCTCTAATACAGGCTTCCAACGTATCTTGGCTGATGACTGCAGGTATATGATTCTTTGGCTCTAGCCGAAGACACCCCTCGCCGGAAAACCTCTCTTTTAATCGGGTCGTGATCTTCTGGCTAGGCTCTCGGGGACATAGATTTCCAAAGCGAAGATTTGCAAATCGGATTCGTGCGGTTCCCCTAAAGTAGATACCTCGGTCCTGGTAAAGCTGCTGTTCAACACTCTCAATTTGATTCTGATTCATGGTTGCTTGCTATCAGACTCCCGGACACCTTTCAACACGCTTAATAGGAAATAGGTGCTGGGAGGGGAATGGATTTCAAGTTTTGCCTCGAGGCCAGGTTTTGTCCCCCCTCCCGGCCCCAGAGCGTCTTATACAACCTATCTCACGCACGGGATCCCAAACAGGTAACAAAAAACCTGTAGCCCAATTCTTGGTCGCTATTCCTCACTTAAAAGAGACTTAGGTATTGAGACAAAAGCTTCCTCCTTCCAGGCATCCTCTTCTTGTCCTTTATCTTATACATTAATTATGGCAACCGAGAGAAGTAAACGTGAAACTATTTTTCCTGGCAGTACTCAATGGAGTCGAACGTTTGGATTAGAGCCTCACAGCAAATCTAAATCTAGGACTCCGGGACGCTCTACTTCAACCTCCCACCGTGAAGGCAAACACCTTGTGCCTCGTATAAATCTTCCAGTCAACCCTATAGATTCAAACAGAGATCACCTGGTCCCTGTTAAGGAGGGCTCGCCATGGAAGTATTACAAATATGCCTATGGTCTAGAACTTGGCGGTTCTGTTGCGATTGTTTGCAAGACGCCAGCTACTAATAAGTTATTTGCAATGCATAACCTCTCAGGACGAAACAGAGAAGAATTGCTCTATACCCTCCGCCAACTGAAACACGAAAATATTCTACGTCCAGAAGAAATATTGTCTTTTGAAGATTCATTTTACATTATCTCTGAGTATACTGCTATCTCCCTGGAGGAAGTCATAGTTGTCCGTCCAAGTGAAGTCCAGCTGGCTGCTATCGTATACCAAGTATGCATGCCTCACCTAACGGAAATTGTGAGCTAATGCTATACTTAGATTTTAGATGCCATAACATATCTATTTTCACAAGGTTTAATACACGGGTCATTAAAGCGCGCAAATATCCTTCTAACCACCGAAGGAATAGTCAAAATAGGTAAACACCACATTACTACAGTATGCTTAGCTTAGCCTTTCGCTAATGACAGCCTGCAGCTAACTTAGAGAACTGCTCCACCAATGTTGCTCCAGAAGACCGAATGATTGACACAAGGGCTATGGGCGCTATCATGAGTGACCTCATGGGCGAAGACTCAGATATTGTTGAATCGGCTGGGACCTCACGGCGACCGAAACAGCCAATGAGCTGGTCTGCAGAAGCCATTGATTTCTTGGCCCTCACTACGACCGCTTCTGGTAGCGAATTAGCTAAGGTGTGCCCTATATATTCCACTGCTGTAATTGAACTAACTTGGTAGCACCCCTTCCTCAAGAACGCACCGTATATCCATGAGCTAGTTCCATTGGTTGGCCTGGCTCAGGTGTCTGCTTGCAGGTTTTACAATCTGACAAGTAGTTACATGCGTCCCAACTCCAACGCGTAGTTAAACCGAATTACCCTATTACTTGATCGCAGTCCGGACCGGCAAGGAATAGATAAGACCCACGGAGAACTTGGGCTCGATAGTTAGAATAGTAAGATACACTAAAATTCAGAGGTATGCATTGTTTCCATGCCGTAATCGTGGCTAGTACCCTTGAGCTATGTCCATATCATAGGCAGCCAGCTTTCTAGCTTATTTCTATCTAGTGCAAAGGCAATAACAGACAAAGGTGGAGCTGTGTACATAATAGACCTGCTTAAATGTTTAGAAAGATTGTCCCCACACATGCACAGAGCGAGAGAGAAAGATTTAGAAAGACTAAGAATAGTAGAATCTATTAATAAGCTCTTCTCCTTTGTTTTCTCTCGTCTTAACTATACCCTGCGCTATTGAGATTAGAGTAGCAGGCATAAACTTAGGAGAGGGCCACGGGAAGAGTGCCCTGGGGAAATTGACTAAAAATAGAACTGACCCACTTCAGGGTACCAAAACTAGTGCCACTCACGAAACATCGCGAAACAATAGGGCCTGGAGGCCCAAAAGTGGGACCCTATATGCCCGAACACCTGGCCCGTAAGTCCAAGTTGTTGGTCTTGAAAGCACGCACC
>PVQA01001191.1:0-18211 GCA_002980515.1 Fusarium burgessii | reverse complement strand
TAGTATTAGTTATTTTAGCATTCTACAGTTAAGTCTATAGCTAAGTAGAATTTAATAGTTATAATTTCTACCTCTTTAGTTTTTATCTTTATTGTACTAGCTATAAGGATTTCTCTTATAAGACATACTGTATTATGTAAAATTTTTAATATTTAAGTGAAACTTCTAGAACCTATAAAAGGAGGTATAATATCTTGCGATGCATTATATAGTGCCAGTTTTACTTCACTTGATAATAGTAACGTACTTAGCGCCAGCCAGTTAACTGGAATATACTGTTAGAACCCTTACTATAAACGAGCAGACAGATAACGCTTTACTCTTTAGAAATTTAAATAATTTAGCTACCTTAAATACAGAGACAGTACGGCTGAGTTCTGGGATAACGAACTGGGGAACGTATATAGGCAGGCTGCCACAATTTGTCAAGATGCGGTCGAATATGAGAGTAGTCCGCAACGCAAGGCCAATGCTGACATGGCCTTGTACAAAATAGTGCGGCAGGCATCAACACAACAGAGCGGCATGTGGAGGGCTTCAACAAACACCTCATTACAGAGATCTCTTGCAGGCCTTAAAGTCGTCGACTTGACGCGTGTCATCGTAGACCCAGCTATCGCCCGCGGCTTGGCTCAACTCAGAAATAGCGTTATGAGAGTCACTGCATCTCATCTACCAGACTTTTCAGGTTTACGTCCAGATCTGATTTGGGGTGAATGGAATTGCTCACTTGATTTACACCGCCAAGAGGGGAGGGAGAAGCTGCGCAGATTCATCATGGATGCTGATGTCGTGATGAACGGGTACAGACCTCATAGTCTAGACAAGTATGGATTTGGTGCCAAGGATGTCTTCAACATGACCGAGCTCCGTGAGAGAGGAATAACCTACGTTCGCGAGAATTGCTTTGGTTGGGATGGCCCATTGTCGCACCGGAGCGGATGGCAGCCCATCAGCGATGCACATAGTGGCATTTCTATGGGGTTCGGCAAAGCAATGGGAAACGATGAACCAGTAACTCCAGTGCTTCCCAACTCTGATTATTGTACTGGTAAGTATGGCACACATCTCACTGCTCAGAAGTACCCTCTTTTGACATAAGTCTTCACTTAACCCAACGTATAGTTCACTGACCAGTGTCTAGGCATAGCCGGAACCTGTGCCGTTCTGGAAGCGCTCATAAAACAGGAAGATGAGGGCGGTTCCTATCTGATCGATATTACGCTTAACTATTATAATCAGTGGTTAGCAAAATACGTGGGCGAGTATTCTGCTCCAGCATGGGAGGACGTATAGACACGGACGGGTAGGGAAGTATTTAGCCATTATCAAAGCATGAACTACAGCAATCCGAGGTTGATTTCCAAGATGAGAGAAGACAAGACCCAATTGGAAACCGAGTTCTTTGAACGGCGATGCTCTGGGGCGCTGGATGGGCGTATATTTCGAAACCCTATACCGGTCTTACAGTTTCCCATCGACACTGTACAACTGGGTTACAATATTGGAACCCGGGGCAATGGTATCGATCAGCCGCACTGACCTGACGACTTATCTACTGAGATTGTCACATAAACCAAGTTTGAACTAGTTCCTCATGTCGGTAACGGTGAACATCACGATATAGTCATTGCAGTATTCAAAAGTCTTCATACACAAATAGTTTTCTACATAACTGAACTAACAGATTGTATTATAGCGACCATCATCGGCTAGTCGTGCAAGGTCAACAATCTGCAAATTAACGTTTATGAAATCGGCATCAAATAAAGTACTTTGCATAAGAAACGTCCTCTCCCCCACAGCTCTGGAAATAGTTTGCTATAGAATCACACAATGTTAGATGGTAGAAGATGGTAGGAGGTATCTATAGCTAATTACAAATGCGCCGCCGGTGTGTAGCTACAAGTTATGTCCCGTTACAATACTTGCTTTATTATGTTCTGCAGTAGACAAGAGACTGCCAGTTGACCTGTCCACCATCTCGCCCCTTATAGTGGCGAGCCTTGTTCCCATATGCAGCACTTCGGATGTGACAGTAATGTCCATATCTGGCTTTGCGGGCCTCAGGTATGTAACGGATAGGTTGCGAGATACGCCTCCAAACTCCCAAAACCCTTTCCTAGCCAAAGGTGCGGCGCACATGGTTGTGCACATATCGTATATCAATGCCACCGCACCGCCGTGGATGCTTCCGATCCGGTTGGACAAGTAATGGCCTCCAACGAGTGAAAAGGTTGCTGTAGCACGGTCTGCAGTGCAGCTCGCAGACACTAATCGTATGTGATGACGCATCACCACGTCGTCAAAACCCTTATGTAGAATTTTCGTTAGAAGCCGGAATGGTATTCACATTCAGACGACTGGGGGACCCTACCGGCGCACCATCTTGGCTTATTGAATTACGGTAGCCATCGATAAAGGTCTGTATTCTTTCTGCTGGGTCTGCGATCTTGATGTCAAATGATACGCCTGGACGATCAAAAGTGCCCACGGCAAATCCCATTGGTTTCTTTGCTGACGCTGACATGGTGACGGTGAGTTATGAGAGGCACACCGAGATTCTAGGCTGTGGTGCGCACCAAATGCCAACTACTTAGCAGGTCAATTTTGTATAAGGCAAAGAGCAATTTTGCCGTCGATAGCCCCGGTATAAATCAAATCCCGAGGTCATAATCTAGAGAGTGGATTGGTTACCAAGCTTACATGGATCAGTGCCGAGGCTATTGTGTCGTTGATTGGCTGATTGCTAGCCTCCGGCTGGGAACGGCCCAGGTATAGTACTTATCCTGCTGAGTAATAGAAAGATGATGTAAAGCAGCCTGAGACGTCTCACAGAAGATGATATTTTTCCAGAATCACATCCTTTTTACGAGGTTTCAAGCTTCGGGGAGTATTGTATATGCAAACCCGTGTGCTGGTTAGGATAGCGAGAAAACGCATACATAATCCCAAAAAGGGCTCTAGCTAAACGCACGCTCCTGTTTATCAGCCACCAGCCAAGTGCTGTTTACGGTACGACAGAAGAATAAGACATCCAGTCTGAAGTTTCTATCACATATGGGGAGCTAGGCACAGAGAGAGCCGGTCTAGACTACTGTACACAACATCAGCAGAAAGAGCCTCAATCTGGGCTGGTGGGGAGGGATGAGAAAGTAAACTTGATCTCCAGCAACCCGCGCCCGCCCCATGAAGACTACAGATGATCTGCATGGCTGGTAGGAGTACAATGTGCGGGATTCATCGGCGCCGAGGGCCACTGAGTTGCGTTGGGATCCTATTCGAGTACCTAGACTACACCATGCATCCATGCTGTGCGGAGATGCATCTCTCTAGTGGCTAACCTGGGAGCTCTGATGGTAGATTTGAGCATCAGTCAGGCCAAGATCTGGATTTTGAACGACTTGCTCCGAGAGGCGGGTCAAAAATGATGACTAAACAAACAAAGCATGCTTCCCATCTCAAGGAAACCTGTTTGGGGGACCATTCTATTGAAAGAAGCGTTTGGTCAAGCTGACGAAGCTAATGGTGATGAAAGTCTTGCTTACGAGAATGAAGGAACCTTTGCGCCAATGCTCACTTTGATCAGCGCTCAAATAGAAATGCCTCATATGGACATTGACGAGCAGCCTCGTCCAGAAGACGAAATAATGTCGCATTCGGGGACGGAACCATTCGATTTGTTGCCTTCACCAGAAAGCTTCATACTTGAAGGATGCGAATTGGAAACATTGATGGAGTCGGAGTTGGAAAGATACTTGGACACATCAAGTACTTGATACAGTCTCGACAGGGCCAGACGAAGTAGTGGAAGATAGCAATGAAGAATCAGGCCTTGGAGATAGTTATAAGTCAAAAAGGTGTGTATTACGGGTGCTTGACGTATAGATCATCGCATCAATGTTTTGTTCAAGTTTATTCAAGTTTACGTGTTATACGGGGCAATAGCGACAATAGAAAGATCCGGAGCCTCGATTAAAAAGATGTATAAAGAGTACCAGGGCAGATTACGGTGCACCTCTATACAGAGGATTGTTGGTAGAAAAGGCAAAGGTGACTAGGATATAGACTCTTGTTACAGCTTATAAGGTGCTTTCTTTTCCTGTAAAGCCTTCGCGTTTCTCTTGTAGTTTGTGATCAGTTGACGAATTGCAAGGTCTAATAAGACGTTCTCGCTTCCTCCTGGAATCCTTGCACCCGGCACCTCGCGGTAAATATCTGCAATGGTGTCAGGATCGCTATATGAATATCTATGTGGAAGAGCAACTTACTTTCGATAACTTCGCCCTGCCCTGAACGCGTGTAACCCCTGCCACCAAACAGCAATACCGCACAGCGAGCACATTCGTCCAAGATCATTCCTGCGTTGGCCTTGCACAAAGCAACAAACCCTCCCATTTGAGTATCAGCCTCAGCCTTGCTCATCTTTGACAATTGATAAACAATCAACTCCATCCAGGCGGTATGAGATTCCAGCATGGCTGCACATTTGGCAAGCCTGTGACGGACGACAGGTTGGTTGGTGAGAGGCTGGAGTTTGATATCGAGTCAGTATCTCAGTCCCCTTTAAAGTCAGACAGGCAAGGCAGATAGACAACGTGAAACCCACCTTTCCAAAAGCCTCCCGACGGAGACAATACTCAAAAGCTGAGCTGAGAGCCACTCTGGCCTGCCTCGTAATTCCGACGCCAAAGAACATACGCTCATGGTTAAAGTTTTGCATTATATATCGCATTCCCTCTCCCTCGCATCCGATAAGATTAGAGACAGGCACCTTGACATCATCCAACTCTATGTATGTTGTTCCAGATGTGACTGTACCGCCTACCTTTAATCGCCGACGCACGACACCCGGGGTGTCTTTCAATGGAACAACCATCAGGGATATTCCTTTGGCACCAGAACCTGGTTCGCCAGTCCGGACGGCCATAGTAGCATAGTCTGCCATCATACCGTTGGAGATCCATTTCTTGGCGCCATTAATAATGTAGAATTGGCCGCAATCACTCTTTTCGGCCGTGGTGGTTATGCCGGCGACATCAGAGCCAGCACTAAAGGCGTGTTAGTGTTTAGACACCCGACAGTTGCATGTTCCGGAGCCGTCAATGGATCAGGGTACGAGAGTTCTGCGGAGACGAGGACTTACTCTGGCTCTGTGACGGCAATACAAGATCGCGTTTTCCCCAGCAGCAAATCTGGAAGGAATTTCTCTTGGAGCTCCCGGCTTCCATAGTGCAGCAAGGGTGGCACTCCATACGCCATGCCAGGAGTTATGGAACCACCAGGTCCTGCCAATCCCGACCTATTCATCTGGAGGGAGCCAAAGGTAAGCATTGTTGTCAGGACAGCTGCCTCGGACGTACGTACGTACGTACCTCATCCGAGTAAATCATGCAATGAATAGTGTCCCATTGCTCGATGGGAACACCACCAGGCATCTCATGTATGCCTAGACGCCGCAGCCAGTCGACTGGCAAAGGGCTAGGAAGGGCTGGAAGCACAAATTTGGCCTTGGCAAAAGTCGCAAAGAGGTCGGCGGGCACATTGCCAGCTTTCTCCCATTCGAGGCCATGCTTGTGCAAATTCTGGTCTAGGAATTCTCGACACGCGCGTTGAAATTTGAAATGAGACTCGTTGTAGAAGGGGCTCGGTAAGCCACGAAGCCAAGATGGCTCCGAGAGTGGAATCTGCACGTTGCCGGTGTTGTTATCCATGGCTATGCGCTGTTGTCTTTGTACGAGTTGAGACCTGTAACTAAACGTATATATGTATGCTCATGATAACTAAGTCCTTGCACAAAATGCAAGCGGGAGCCCTTACGTTTAATGGGTGGTGACTTTAGGCTTTGCTTGTTATGGGAAACCATGCCGAGGCATACAGTCAAGGCCGCGGGATTTCAGAGCAACAAAAGGGGCCATCCATGTACATAGTTTTTGTCGTTAGGGTTCTCAATCCTGGGGCCTGGCAGGGATTGTTCCGCCCCGGCTGTCGTTTGTTTCCTCGGCAAAAAAAACTCCAGGGTAGGTTGGCGTCGAGTTGCTTGTTGGCTCTTATTGAGCTGTGAGGCAATCACCTATCGTTCATATTTATCGCTTGAGTTCTTGTAGCGATACAAATCTTGCATTTTAACTATTTGCCCGTTGCCTTATACCATGGCCTCCCCCAACGTCAAAGAAGAACTATCAATCCTAGACGGCGTTGTGAGATACCGACTCGCCCACGACAGCTCCGGCCAAACTACAATAAACGCGAAATGGGTGTCTACGCGAATCATTAACTATGCTTCTAGATTTATCATGGACAATGGAGTCTCCCAAATGGTAATCCCCTTTTGGAAGGCTTTGGTTTTGAGGAAGCGGGACTGTTGATAATGCGATATGGCAACTTCAGATAGTTTAGTGCTATGCTGATCCTCAAACTGGGTCAAGTTAATATAAGTTACGTTCGGGTGGTTGATCCACTCATCTACCAAACGTGTTACAGCGTTATGAAAGACGATTATGGTATTGGAGCAGTTAGCTGCGACGCTCTTGATCAGGCCGTCCGTGTAATCATCTCGGATGTTTGGTCGGTCGGAGCCCTCTGAGGCCCAGGGATTGACAATAACGAGACATGCATCAGTCTCTGGGTTTGGATAGACTGGAGGACTGTGGCCATAGAATCAAATGTCATTGTCGATAACGTGTTGGGCGACGACACTGGTATCCCATTGTAGTGCCGCAAAGCTGATAAGGATGATCGATAAAGCCATAGTGACGAGTATGGCTTCGACCAAGTATGAAAGTTTATAATTCATCTATATAACCCCTCACCCCAGACTTCTTGGCAACATGGCCTCTGTCGTCCAGGTCAAGGAACTTTGGTCAAATATCCGGAAGCTATTAATCCTGACTGAGTTGGGTGTGTATGACAGAATGTGAGCGACTGAGTTATCAGGAAATTCTTTCCCACCATGAGTATTAATGCTTTCCTAGTGTAGCCTTGGCCCACGTTGGGCTTTTAATGACTAGCCCTACGCTTCCATCAACTGCATATTTATCCTGCAGTAGCCCTCCTCGCCCCCCTTCGTTGCTAAAGTCGCTAATATCCACTGGGCTATCGATTCAGCTATGTGGGCGCGAGATACACGACGCTACCAACTTAGTAAGGGCAAAAAGCCGATCAAAGTTCTACGCACCTTTCAATGTTGAAAGTCTCATCTGGTCCACTGATGCCAGCATTCGTGACAACAATATCAATAGCGTTGTTTGGCGAATTGGCTATAGCACTCTTGAACATGATTAGCTGATACTCTCAGGATGTGACGCCGCGTTCCACAGGCTTGGCATTGCTGGTGATGAGTGGTTACAAATTTACGTCGAGCTGATGGTGGCGACAGGAGAAATATACTTACAGACCAAGCTCATTTTTTAGTTTCTCTCCATTGACTATCAGTATCACCAATATCACGAAAGCTCTGGAATGGAAAAACGTTAGCACGTGTTTACTGGTGAAATAAGCAACCAAGGTGAGGTTAAACTATCTACACAGCGGCAACAAATGTCCTAACTCCATCTTCACCCATGACCTTGGCGCCTTGTAATAGCTGTTAGTTTACTCAAATAGAATTTAAAACTTGATATTAAAATACTTATATTTTTCACCTTGACCTAAAGGCGTTAAAAGAGTTTTAGGTATAGAATTTATATATAATAGTTATAAATATATTAATATATATTCCTCTATCAGGTGACTAGGGCCGCCAGTGGCGTAGCCGCCCTTACTGGCTGCACCAGTAAAAGGTTGGGTACTTAAAAGGTGTTAACACTGATACGCCATGATGTCAGTCCAGTAGTCACCACCTGCACTTCAATCGTGCTTTACGGCTCTGGTATCAGCTTTTAGCTCCACCATTTGACTCTTGTATCTCTAAGGGTATTGGTGCCGCAGTGAACTTCGCCTCCATTTACGTGATGGGACATGAAATCGTCAATGAAATGTACCTTCATCCCCACTTGGCCGTACACGTCTCGTACCGCTTCCTCAAAGATATCCTGACCATCAACAATTGGACCCCAAGGCTTCGCAGCCACATAATCAGATCCGATGACAATGCCGTTGATGGCAGCTGGAAGGAAAGCAACTAATTGACTCTGTCCAGGAGTAACCCTGTGCAGGCGCGGGGGGAGCCCATCAAGATTAGATGGCCAGGGATATGTGACATTCTTGAAGAGAGCGGGGATTCGCAGAACTTGGTTGTGAGGCAATGGTACTTCTTCAAGCAGAAGCTTCAAGTTGTGGTCGATGTACTTCTGTGCATACTCTTGCGTCTGCAAGAAATCGTCGTCAGACAGCAGCGTGTTGATGGTAAGGTTCTCGAGGCTAGAATCGTAGAAAGAAAAACCTTTCGGCTGGCGGAGATTGGGATAGCTAGTGACAAGGGTGGAGCCATGGCCACTGCCTTGTGCTTTTTTTAATAAAGCCAACGGAGCTTGGGTGTCTGCAATAGCGATGGTCCATCCTAGGTCGTTCTGATAAGGCAAGAATTGGACAAATTCGTCTACATGACCAACGACCAACCAGCCAGCCTCTAGGATGAGGGGAGACTGGTAAATCTGAGCTTCGATAAGGCTTGTCATAGACTTGGCTGGATACTTGTCAAAGTGTTTTCCCATGATGACCCTGCCGTACATATATGATGTCCCGTTCTTGGATACGTACGGTGGGATAATCTCGATGTTGCCACCTGAGTCAATCTCTTCGTGTCCAAAGCCAGACCCCAGCGACGGTTGATGGCCTCCGACCCTATCACCTCTGAAGCTTTCAAAGACCTGACGTCCAGCAACTCTGGTGGATTGCGCACTCCGAACCAGGACGCGTAGTGATATCGGACCTTCTGGCCCAGGCATACTGGCGAAGCCAGGCTCCATGAAGTCTTGTGCCCAGATTTCGTCGGTGCCGTTGAGTAAGTAAAGGGACGGAGTTTCAGTCACGTTCATTAGCGCGTCTTCAAGACCGCGTACGAACTTTTGCTGAATTGGACTGGAAGTCTCGTTTCCTTTTCCGGATATCACCATTTGTACGCGCTGCAGATGATGGTGGAATAGGACCGGCGCCTGCTTCATCGCCACGGAGTCGTAGGTTGCCATATTGCCGTCGGTGACTCGAAACTCCAAAGAAAGTGTTCCGTTCCAGACAGAGAGATCAGAAACCAACTCTCTCGCGTCTATGGCGAGCTCAATGCCAGCACGTAAACTTGTCGCGTTGAACATGAACTGAGGATCAACAAGTCTCCAGGGGGAATCTTTATCTGACAGGAATCCGGGCTGTTTCCAGAATACACGCACTGAGCCCAAAGTGCTCTCTGGAAGCGTATATATATTCCCGATGGCCTCTTCAGAGATGTTGCGAAGGGGAGCGGTTCGGGCTGGGGCTGCCAGCTCAGGGGCAAGCAGTAAATGGCCTGAAGCATCGTTGCAGCTCGACAGCTCCTGGTTGCTCAGGGGGAGCCCACTGAGATCAAAGGCAGCGCATCGGTGGTGTTTATCGCCAACGTTGGGCAAGAAAATGGCGCCTCGTTCATTTGTCCAGGTATTTTTCTCCGCAATGTCTTTGCTGTTGACGATTCCATCTCGGTTCGTGTCTGCGAGGATGAGCGGACGTGTGGTGGGACTAACGAGGCCGGCGCTGACATGCGTGGCAACGAAGATAGGATATAGCCAGCTGGCTCGCATGGTGATGGGAGAAATTTGTGTGCAATGGTGAAGGGTGATAAGAGGTTAGAGCTCAAGCTCTTTGATGATCGAGTAGCTGATGCATGGGGTTCAACTATGCTTTATAGACAACTCTCACCAAGTCCTACATTGATCGAATTCAATGAGAGCTAGAAGGGCTCAGTGTAAGTAACTCCCTTTAGCCGAATTGAGAAAAATCATTGCAGTTACATGGACGGCCTCGTAGAAGGAGGAGAAGCAGCTGGTGTTAGCGCTGACGCTGACGCTGGAGTAGATCAGGACGTAGATCGTTACCCAAATAGGCAAAATAAATGGCCAAGACCCCAGCTGGCACTGCACGGTACCCGCTGCGAGCAGCTTTGTTGACGCTCTCCTGGCGCCCTGTGTCAACCGCAGCAATCTGCCGAGTTCGACTTGCGGCGGAGGGCAGCTCAGCCTAGACTCAACTCATCTGCGCTTTGCATAGCCTTCATAGGGCGAAAATATAAGGCCGATCAAAGAGTTCGCCCCATCTATTGTACCTCTGCCTAGAGCGCCAGGTACGGTCGAATAGCTGCATTGCCACCAAAGGTGTCGCAGTGCCTAATGCCGCACTTGCCCACTTCAGCTCTTTTAGAACAAATTGCTGGTTGCTGTCGTCATCGTAGTCAAGCACAAGGCCGAGTATCGTTAGTGGCCAGAGGACTAGCTTGCGGTGATGGAGGTAGGTATCGAGCGATAAGTCTCTTAGATCCTGTAAGAGACCGGTACGAAAGGTCATCCACTGGCTAGATTTTCGAATATAGTTGGATCCCTGGGGCTGAGAAGCGAGACAGTAAAGTACCACTGCAGCCTGATAAATACGACCAATACGTTCCCAGCCCATTCTTCGTACCGTAAAGCTCTCCCAAGTCTCGTCATAGCTGCCTCCCGCGCTAGAATCAGAATGCGCCAGGACCTCAGACGCCCATAACTCTGGCGAGAAGTTCAAGACGCGTCTGAGAATGTCTGTGCCGGATGGCAATTGATCCGCGCTATTCGACAGGAGTGCCGTTGCGCTGTCCTGAAGAAAGCGGTAATGATTGATGCGGATAACTTCAGCTAGGAGACTGGGAGCACATGGTATACAGGTCAAGGTGCCGTCACCAAAGAGGTCCTGTAAGTATGGCAGAAGTTCCAGCTGCCGTTGGGCGCGGGCCGAGTTCACGCATGGGGACGTAGTTGCGCCAAGAACATCGACACTCAGAAAGATCAGTAACGTGACGAAATACTTGGAACAAAACATACTGGATGAGAAGATGGTACATATGTCGGAGAGGCGGGTGTAGCAGGGAGCAGCACCAGAGCCCACCGTGCATGTTAATCAAAGTGTAGGCTGCGTCGACATGGTGCCACCATGAGGGTGAAATTGAGTGTTGAATCTGCTCAGTCAGCACGATGCAAGCGGCGGATAGCCGGGCAGTATACCTCGGAGAACAGTAGGCATAATATTGGCATAATGGAATCGCGACGACCAGTTAGCGCCCTGTGGACTAGCCTGAGAGCTTCGCCTCGATATTGCCGCAAGTTCAGGGCCATGGCGTTGCGCTCCTCACGCTGAAAGCCTTCAGTGGACTGCAAGATACGATGACCAAGGGTGCTGCATATGATTGTCTGGGCTATCGCGGGAGGTAACCAGGACACACTGGACGGCGGAATGATGAAGGGGCTGGCAGCGCCATCCAGGCAGATCCCCGACAAATCAGGCGCTATGTTGATATTGTCTAGTGAAATCATTAGCCCAGTGTGCTTCGCACTTCACGAGATGAGTGCGACAAACAATATTCCACCGCTTGTATCAATATCCCAAACGTGCTTCGGTCGCCCATGTTTCTAAGCACAGTGCACCGCGTCGCAGGCTGGACCTCGAAGACCGAAGCGCTGCTGGCATCCTTGACTTTTGACTTCTCGGGTGCTTTGCGTGTTTGCACCCGAGGCGGAGTTTCCTGTCCCAAAAAGGTACAATTGGCGATAACCTCGTCGCTTCTCGCAGGGGGACCGGAGATATCTAGTGTCTTTGTCGATTGAGCTCCTTTGGATCTGGTCTGGCCGGGCCGCATCCACTGGAGAGGTTTGTGTTGATACCCAGGACAGTCCACGCCTCGAACAAGGCATTTTCGGCACTTGGGCGTCCCTAGATCGCACACTAGTCGTCGCTTGGAGCACTCCCAGCATGGAATGACATGCTGGAATGGTCTGACCTTTTGCTTCATTGCGGTGTTGATTGATGACATACGTGCGATCGCTAAGGTGGAAGGACGAAAGACGGTATTGGAGGTTTTAATTAGTGAACTCGGGCGCCAAAACGTATACAAGACCCATTTCGCTTGGCTTCAGCAACCCGCCCTATAATAAGGGCACTCAACGAAACCAATGGCATCACGGACTAAAAAGTATGCCATACTGTAGTAAAATTTCTTTTAAGTTGATTTCAGCGGATAAAATGCTTTTTTTTCTTTTTTTTCTATCTGAGGCGACCGGTAACGTCCAAACATATGTATGTATGTGAGTATGTGTGTATGTATGTATGTATGTATGTATGTATGTTTTTCATCCAGGGAGCCATCGGCTCTGAAAAGTCCCCTCTTGGGGCAAAGGACGTACTGAGCTAAATTATCTGTAATTGTTATTCCATCTGACTCCATTTAGAACACCTATAATGTCAGTTACAATTATCCCGTCTTACTAAAACACAGCTATGGTGAGGGGTAAGATTGTCCTTGGCGCTCCAAGAAAACCACTTGAATCGTTTATAAAAATAGTTACATCCAGGATGCCGGAGGCAAGATGACCCGACAGTCGACATCTATTGAGGACTTTGTAGCTTATTTCCAAGGCAGCTCCTCAACCCATTCGTACCTCACAATTCTCTGATAGGGCAAACTGACCCCCATCCATACGGGAATTTCTGACCCTCCAAGTATGACATCCATCAGATCACGAGGTCATTCACGAGGAGCTAGTGGTCGAAATAAGCTGCTAGAGTTTCAGCTCGGGCGATTGATCGTCATGATCGTCGCAGGGTACCCTTTTGAGTGACTTTTCCCACCTTCAACATACAAGCATACGCTCAGCCAAAAATAGGACAATTGTACTTGACCTTATTTTCGGCCAATCCAATAGGGAAAAGGTCACTCTCATCAAGAATAACGGTTTATACGAGGTTCTCTTTTTGTCAGCTAGGTCTAGTTACGAGAATATGACATCATTCACACCTTCACAAGCATGTCGTGAGTGAGGTATAAAAAGCATGAAAGTTAACCTTCTCATCCCATTCTCTTCATCTCCAGATATTGCGTTTATTTGCCTTGAGAACCGATTCATTCAATTAAAAAGTTCCCAAATCCTCAATCTATACTCTGTTGTATGACAATGAAGTTCTTCACCCTTCTCGCATCAGCTGCAGCGGTTTCTTTCGCCGCGCCTACTGTCGATACACATGAGATTGATGCACGGGCGGTTGAGACTATTCTCTACCCAGCTGGAACCTACCGATACTGGGTCCAAAGTGGCAAAATCATCTGGGATCCACAGGATCAGCTTCTAATCGTCAAGAACGGCAAGGCCGCTGACGAGACAACCACAATTGTGACCTTTGAGTTCGACGAAAGCACTCGCGGCAAGACCTGCGAGCTTCTATTTGAGCTCTGGGACCGAGATGTGTCTACTGGAACAAAGACTCTGGACGTTTTCACCTATTCAGATCCTCCAACAGGGCCTCGAGCTTTCTCGGCTGCAGACGTTGCTGAGTGGGCGTCCATGAAGAGCAGAGACAACCACGTCGGTCGTATCAGAGTCCCTAAGCCTGGTAATGCTACATGGGAACAGTCGTACCAGGGGTGGCCCAAGATCCCCTGCCCAGCTAGGCAACTCATTGGGGTGGAGTTTGTGGGCGTCGGCGATGGGGTGCAGGTTCGCTGGGATATCGGAGTGACTGGGCCTAGGTTTAAGGTTATGGGGTAGATAAAGATAATGTTTTTCTCTATATCTATATGGAAAGAGATAATATAAAAATTTTATATATTTAGTAAAATGCTAAATTATATAACTAAACAGTTAAGGATAACCAGCTTGTGCCATATATACTGCCTATTGATCTTCGCAATAAGCATATCGTCCTCTGCTTGAGAGCTCCGGCCGCTCCTGGCAGCTCTTTGCCTTGTCATCCACCACGGTCGCACTTTTGACATAGTTGGCCTTGATCGGGAACGAACCATTGTCCGTGTTTCTGTGAAGGCTAATATTGAGTAACTAAACTTCCTAATTAGCTAGCTAGATCTGCCTTCGATAGGTACCCCTGCATATATCCTTTATGGTAATTAAACCAGATTCATAAACTACATGACACTAATGTACGCGGGAAATAGGCTTCCAGGTATACTAAACAGCTGCCAAAAACACATAGAATCCACAATTCAGCCCTATGATCTGTACTCTGCACTATACTCAATTGCCTATATCAACCCCTAAGCCTACTTAGTGAAAATGAATAAATAATATATCTTGAAAGCGTATCAGAGCCAGAAAAAAAGCGCTGAATCATATTCAAAAAGCCACAGATATCAATGGCTAGACAGAAGACGGAGGAAGAACGTAGTTCCGGCCCGCCCGTAGGCTATCCTGCCTGGGCTTGACTCACTGGAAGCCAATCATAGAGCTCAATGAGGCTTTTAGCCTTTGGACTTTTACAACAAACAAATCGTTAGCCTTTTCGACACGCTTCAACTTGAGATGAACTATGTACTGAGATATTTCAATCCAGGAAAAAGGGTTTGTCAGTTTTGCGGACTTTAGGATACGTCCTTGGCGGTCAGAAAATTCCCTCATTCAAAAATGCCATGCATGTGGATTGCAGCAAGTGATTTTATTGGAGAGCATTAGCCGCCTCCTCGTTGCTTTCTGAGCCCAACTGCTTTGAACGAGCCTGTATCGAGCGGGGGTTTTCAACCAGCTGTCAGACATTAAGTTGTCACACATTTCCTCACCTGTTTTCAATTTTTCTTTTTCTACTTGTCTTCGGACTCTTATCCTGCAAGCAAAATAACCCTAGTCAATATCTAGGCAACGTACGAGTTAGCTTCGCTTAGAGTCATGGAGCCGGCATCATACAATAGAGTCTGAGCTTGGTACCATCTTCACAATAGCCATGAGGTCACGTATCAAAGATTTAGCTCGAAAGGGCAAGGAGACGTTGCGGGCTACTGCGGGTAGGCCAGAGTCAATGGTACGTGCATGAGAGCGACATACACTGGTCTAGGTAATCTAACGTCGTCTGACTCTAAGCAAGTAAACGAGGACCAGGTATCCTCTGAATATTCATCGAATACTACCACTGTTGCACCATCCTCGTATACTAATCCCTCAAAAACACCCCAAGCAACAGAAAACCCAACAAAGGCAGATCTTCCTGACAGAACGAAAGATGTTTTTGATCGAAGCACCGTTCCAGATGTACCAGAGCCTACTAAACCATATAACTCAGCTGCTATATGGGCGGAAGCATACGAGAAGGCCAAAGAAGATCCAGATAATTTCAAGCTTGTTACAAACTTAGAGCTTTACCTCACTATCAAGACGGGTATGTATACAAAAATGCCTCACTTACCTACTAGATCCTGGATGATAGGTACTAATATCTCATAGGCACAAATGATGATCTGACCACTGGCGATGACATGGGTCGACTGAAGCTTGTCCAAGAGATCGCCAAAGACAAGCTTGAGGGTATTCCAGGTGCACGACTATCTTTCCAGATCCGCGACAGACCCATCGTTGTTCGACAAGGTGTTGTCAAGGCAATTCGAGTAGTCAATGTATTCAAGCCTATTATCAGCGGAGCCGTCGCAGCTGAGCCCCATGCTGCTCTGGCTTGGGCTGGTATATCAACAGTTTTGCCAGTAAGTCCCTAATCTTCTCCCGTGTTTCTGTTTACTTAACAAGTATAGATCCTGGAAAACGTCTTTCAGCAGGACGAAGACGCGGCTAACGGGCTCATCAATATCATTTTTCTTATGATTCGATACCAACAACTCTATGAGCCCGGTTTTGCTTCAGAGTTCACAGACTCTGGGTAAGTAGCAAACCCAATGCCCTTTTCAGCATGCTGATACCTTTACTGTATAGTCACCACTCCGAGTCAACCCGTCAACTACTCTCTCGCATAAGGACCGAACTCATTGATATTTATGCCCAGATTTATCTGTATCAGGCTCGTTTCATACTTCAATATGCGACACGAGGAAGAGCCCACCGTGCTCTGAGGAATGCTCTGGGTGCAGATGGTTGGAACGAGCTATGGAAGACCATAGAGACTACAAGTCAACGTATCGACCAAGCTGTGCACGATCGAATTGGCACTCGAACTCTCGATATGTGGCGAGAGGTCAATGACATCAGTGTAAATGTCCAAAAGATTGAGACGTTGCAACACGAAATCCTGGAATCACTAAAGGTAAGTGCATATTGACGTTTACTATTAGTAGCACGTCTAACCTTGACCGGCGGTAGGAAATTGATCAGCGACAGCTTCTCCAATCGCTGAACGTGACGGCAGACGCCACTTTTGACTCCCGCAAGACTTGGAGCGTGGAAGTCCCTTGCCTGCCAGGAACTCAGCAACGCATCCTCAAAGAGATCCAAGATTGGACGGAAAACTCTGACAGCAAGCCTATCCTCTGGCTTGAAGGAATGGCTGGTACGGGCAAAACGTCTATTTCCTTGACAGTTGCCCAAGCGCTTCACAAGAGGCAGTCTTTTACCAACGGGACTCCCAAACCTAGCTCGGCTTTCCTTGGGGCGACCTTTTTCTTCAAACAAGGTGACGTTACTAGGAATAACACCTCCGAGTTCTTTACGACAATCGCTCAATGCTTGGCTAGTAGTCTGCCAGATCTCAAGATACACATCGCTGATGCTATCGACAAAAACTCGGGAATTGAAACCAAAGAGCCTCAACAGCAGTTGAAAGAACTGATCCTGGGACCTCTCTCACTCTTGGATGAAAAGGCTTTCGTGCCCTTGCGACTAATAGTTGTCGTCGATGCCCTTGATGAATGTGTTGACAAGGATGCTGAGGCATTACTGGGCATGCTAGCCAACATTGGCGACCTTGGGCAAGTACAGCTACGGTTTCTGTTTACTAGCAGAGGTAGAGCGCACATCTCTCGTGGTTTCAGATCTCTTCCAGATGACCTGTATTGTCCGATGACTCTTGAGAAGATCGAGTCGACCAGCGAAGAGCAGCAACCAAACGACATCTCACTATACATATCCCATACCATGGGCGAAATTGCCAACAAGAATGGTGTGCCCGCGGACTGGATCTCACAAGCTGAAATCAGACGACTCACTGACAAGGCCAATGGTCTATTCATTTATGCGGCCACAGCGTGTCGCTTCTTGGACTCCGATTACTTTACCGATCAGGGATATCGAGATGAGCAACTTGAGTTAATTTTCAACGATGAGTGGGAAACGGAGGGTCCTCAGCAGACTCTGGACAGCATCTACACCAAGGTTCTGGAATTCGCAGACATGAAGACCTCGCACAAGAGTCTGAGAGATAGGGTGTACTCTTCCATCAGCAAGATTCTCGGCTTCATTGCTGTTCTCTTCAGACCGGTGTCTGTGGTTACACTGAGCGAGTTACTCCCCATGAAGAGGGACCAGCTCAACGGGATCTTGAAACAACTCCATTCCATCGTCAGCGTGCCAGTCGATGAGACCTCTCCCATCGTGCTTGTTCACCTCTCATTCCGTGATTTTATCCTCAGCGAGCAGAGATCTCGAGGTCTGCCATTCCGCGTTGAAGACGTTTCGATGCATCGGGAACTTCTCGACCGTTGCCTTCAAACTATGTCATCGAGTCTTCGTCAGGACATCTGCGACCTTTCCTTACCGGGAGCATTAGCCTCTGAGGTATCTTCGAGTCAGATCGAAACATGCATTCCGCCATATATGCGATATGGATGTCGTTATTGGGTTGATCATTTGGCCAAAATCTGCGAATATCACACCTACACAATCGAATCATTCAATATTGGACAAGTCGACCTGTTTCTCCAGGAGAAATTTCTATTTTGGCTAGAAGTCATGTCACTCATCAAGGAGGTATCATCAGTCATTCCAATCATCAACAAGTTACAAAATCTGATCAAGGTAAGCAAAACCAAGCAACTGCAACTCAACACCTAATACTTATTCTTTTCTTTATAGCCTTTTGAGCAAGCTGTTCTATCTGACTTTGTATACGATGCTAAGCGTTTTATTCAAAGCAATAGATGGATTCTCGAGAAAAGGCCGCTGCAAATCTACTGCTCTGCTCTCTTGTTCAGCCCAAAAAAGAGCGTGGTTCGCACCCAATTTGAGCATCTGATCCCTGAATGGATTCTCAAGAAACCCGATACTGAAGACGACTGGGATCTGGAGGTCCTTACCCTCCGAGGCCACGAAGAACACATCATATCAATTGCATTTTCTCC
>PVQA01001189.1:0-31043 GCA_002980515.1 Fusarium burgessii | reverse complement strand
CTCCCTCCCTAGACGGTAGGTACCAAGATAATGCCGAGTGCTCAAAGTTACCAGCCCATTTCAGGGATCAATTACTACCATCCAATCCAATCCGATATCCCTTGATACCACCACTACCCACGTTCCATCCTGCTGTGTCGTTCTGTGATTGTCGAATTGAGTTGGTACCAACTTGTACCCATCGTTGTGCCACACCCATTCTTCCCATTTTAAAACCCCATTCCAACCTCCGTATCACGCTCTCTTTCCCTTTCCTCTTCTTCCTCCCTCCATTGGTTTTTTAATTCCTTCAACTACCCTTCTAACCGGTTGACGCCTTTCTGTCGTTCTCGCTCCGGTCGTGATCTTCTCTCTTCTTTCGTTCCATTTCCCAACTCCCTCGTTGTTGGTTTTATTCTACTTGGACTGTAATTCTGCTTCCTCACCCGATCCGCTCCTTTCGATCATATTCCACCCTCGATATCGTCTTTAAAAGACAAAACTTGAACTGTATTAATCGCCATACTGTTCATTCAATCTATCCATCTAAAATGAAGACCGTTGCTTTCCTCTCCGTCTTGGCGGCTGTCGCTTCGGCTACCCCTACCCTCAAGGAGCCTCCCAGCAAGCGCGCTTCTCTCCCCGCTGTCTCCGTTTCTGGCAATGGTTAGTAGTCAATTACCCCAGACTTGGATGTATAGTCAATGTTGACAATTGATTAGCTTTCTGGACCGGCAAGGACCGATTCTACCTTCGTGGCATCGACTACCAGCCTGGCGGTGCCTCTGCTAACGAGGATCCTCTCGCCGACCCTGATGTTTGCAAGCGTGATATCAAGTACTTCAAGGAACTCGGCGTTAACGTTGTTCGCGTCTACGCTGTCGACAACAAGGCCGATCACGATGAGTGCATGAAGGCGCTCGCAGACGCTGGCATCTACCTTGTTCTCGATGTCAACAACCCCAAGTACTCCATTAACCGTGCCAAGCCCGGTCCTTCTTACAACGCTGCCTACATCCAGAGCGTCTTGGCTACCGTCGAGATGTTTGCCCAGTACGACAACACACTCGCTTTCTTCTCCGGAAACGAGGTCATGAACGATGAGAAGGACACAGACAAGTCTGCTCCTTACGTTAAGGCTATCACTCGTGATATGCGAAACTACATCAAGGCTCGCAAGCTCCGCAAGATTCCTGTCGGTTACTCCGCTGCCGATGTTGCCTCCAACCGTATGCAAACTGCTCACTACATGAACTGTGGTTCCGAGGAGGTTCGATCCGACTTCTTTGCTTTCAACGACTATTCCTGGTGCAACAGTGATTTCAAGACCTCCGGCTGGGATGTCAAGGTCAAGAACTTCACCAACTACGGTATCCCCATTTTGTAAGTCGAATTCATCACTCATGTTGGTCTCTACTAACTTTGCACTAGCCTGTCCGAGTATGGTTGCATTGAGAACCGCCCCCGTAAGTTCGAAGAGATTGAGGCTATGATGAGCGACGAGATGACCTCCGTCTATTCTGGTGGCCTCATGTACGAGTACTCCCTTGAGGATAACGACTACGGTATCGTCACAATTAAGGGCGATAAGGTCACGACCAGCAAGGAATTCGACCTCTTCAAGTCTGCTCTCTCCAAGTACCCCATGCCCACTGGCACTGGCGGTGCTTCCAAGGCTTCTCACGGCGTGGCTTGCCCTAAATCCGAGTCTGTCTGGCAGGTCGACCCCAGCTACCTCCCTGAGATGCCCTCCGAGGCCGAGAAGTACATGAAGGACGGTGCCGGCAAGGGCCCTGGCATCAACGGCAAGGGTTCTCACTTCGACACCGACAGTGGTACCGCCACTGCTAGCGTCGCCATGGGCTCTTCCACCTCTACTGGTGAGTCCTCTGCCTCTGGTGACGAAGACGACGACAGTGGTGCTGCCAGCCTTGGCTTCGGGGCTCTGTATGTCTCTGCTGCTGCCACTCTCTTCACCCTCGTCGGAACCCTTCTGCTGTAAAGGGCACATGTGCCGTTTCTTTTATTGTTTTCCTTGTTAGTGTGGGGATTGCCGCTGGTCAGCCATGATTTAGGCCTCCCTCTTGGTTTTCATGATGGGCACAAGATGTCGGGGAAGAGCGCTTGATTAAGTAGGTGCGCTGCGCTGGGCACGCCGGGTTCGTATTTTTTCAACAGGAGCATTGGCGTCTAGCCCAGGCAGGGCAGACGACCCGGAAATGATTATAATGCTATCTGGGCGGATATCGCCTTTGTCGTTTTAGTTAAAAGGATTTGGTGCGGAAGCACATTGAATAGACTTTCATTAAACTTGATTAAGAACTGGACTTTATACGTGCTCTCTTACGTGTTGGACCGGGCTTTACACATTTGCATACCCTGGGTAGTAGGGAGGTCAATACACATCGCACGTGAGTTGGAGTTAGCCGTGGCTCGAATAGGTAAGAACCTCGGCATCTTTCATCTTTAACCCACCTCTTACATGGGTTATGTCGTTGCCAAGATCAAGTTACCCCATGGGACAGTTTAGCCCAAGATTCTTTCAACCCTTATAAGCACTCTTACAATTCCCATTCATACTCTACTTTTACAACGTAAATTGCATTTGAATCACAAACAGGCCCACAATGTCTTCCGCTACGCCTCTGCCCGCTTATGCATCATACAAAAATATAATTGTCAGCTCACCGAACCCCTTCGTCGCTCATGTTGAGATAAACCGTCCTCAAAAGCTCAACGCCTTTACTGAAGAATTATGGCTTGAGTTCGGACGTGTCTTCAAGCAGCTCAGCGGTGATGAAGATGTCCGTGCTGTTCTGGTCAGCGGCGCTGGCGACCGTGCATTTACCGCAGGTTTGGATGTGCAATCTGCATCTGGAGATGGGATCCTCTTTGGTTCTCAGGCGGATATTGCCAAGAAGGCAAAGGCACTTAGAAATCACATTGAGGAGTTCCAAGATTCGATTGGTGCTATGGAGAAGTGTGAGAAACGTAAGTATCACTTCGCCCATTTGTTGAGATCGACTACTTATACATGGGATTGAAAATCTACAGCTGTCATTTGCGTGCTCCATGGTATCTCTATTGGCCTTGCTATCGATATAGCATGCTGCGCTGACATCCGCATCTGCGCCTCCAAAACACGCTTCGCCGTCAAGGAGGTCGACATTGGCATGGCCGCCGATATTGGAACCCTGGCTCGTCTGCCTAAGCTTGTTGGCTCGACATCATGGGTCAAGGACGTTTGCCTTACAGCGCGAGACTTCTCAGCACAGGAGGCGCTGTCAGTGGGTTTCGTGAGCCAAGTTCACGAGAGTAAACAAGCGGCCGTGCAGGCTGCTGTGGCTCTGGCGACCACGCTTGCTGATAAGAGCCCTGTTGCTGTGCAAGGAACGAAGGAGCTTCTTAACCACGGTAGGGATCATACAGTTGCTGAGAATTTGAGATATACGCAGGTGTGGAATGCAGCTGCTGTGCAAGGCAAGGACTTTTCGTTGGCGTTGATGAGTGGATTGAAGAAGACGAAGCCGAGATTTGAGAAGTTGTAAGTTTGGAGTTCGAGCAGGATCATAGATGAATATTGTTCAGATATGGAAATATGTATGTATAGGTATTTGAGAGGAATTGCATATGCTTGAAGCTTATTCGGAGCCGGATTCTTCTTCAGGAGGGAGGTTTTCTTTGAGTCGCTAGATATCTGTTAGTTAAACAAAGCCGATGTTCAGTCGCAAGGCGCGCGTAAAGTTGATGCTAAGAACCGAACGTACTTCTTCGAGCTTGTGCTTAAGGCTTGCGACCATATTCTCTTTCACGACCACGCGTTCATCATCGAGGTCTTCGATGATGTAGTCATGGTTAGCACTATCGATGCTGACGATGATGGATTTGATCGAAGGATCGCATTCGATAAGAACGCCTACAATAGGTAAGCTCGGAAACGCAAAGGCTAGCAGATAGTGCAAGACGAACCTCTGATCGCGCGAGGCATCTTGGGGCTTGTTGTCGAAAGTGCAACAGGATATCCCAAAATTGCTCTAAGGACTATGATGAAGTTTAAGTTCAAGCTATGGTTTACGCTACCCCCAGCAGGAAAACGGTGGAGTTGATGAGAGCCTTGCATGATGCACGGACCATTCGTCATGAGAGCATGTATGGAATCCTGAATGGCATTCCAAATAATGTTTATTCATCTTCACCTGCGCCTCAGCAAAGCCACTGTAATTGTGCCTGGTTTTGCAGAGTATTCCAACCTGGAATTAAAAACCGAACTAACGTGGCAAATCGGGTAAGAAATGTTATCTAATCACCTTCATAGCCAGGCGTATTCTATACATGATGGTTGCACCGCATTGCTCGCCCTTGTAAGTGGGATTGTCTCTACCCAATACGCACGCCACTAGTCCAAGGCAGAGTTAAGGAGTTGTACCTAATTGCTTGATTTTCATTTCATATTCCCTCAGTTATCACTTGGCATGAATCAATCTGGTAGGCCTAACTGGGCTGTGTCTATCATAGATATCATAGACTGAACAAGCGATGGTCAATTTATCCCGACTCCACCGGCAGACGGTGACATTCAACGGTCCTCGCACCAAGATCTAAGCTAAGCCACTATGATGAAGTCACCTTGACAATGCGGGATGGTCGGCTACGCGGCTCTGTAATGGAGGCATACGAATACAAAAAAGTTAAGGTAGAAGCCGAGGGAGCACAAGTACAAAGAGCAGCCCTTCCCATCCAGGTTTGAGTCGGACTTGGATGACGCTACTCTATCAAAGTCTCTGACCTCACAACTTGACAATCTATCATTTTATTAATTATTGCCTCTTGACCTATTACAAACTAAATAACAAGAATAAAGAAGTTCTTTACATACCATATCCACTCAGAAGTCTCGATTACATACATATCTACCTTGTTCAGTACATCCGACAATTTAGTGGAGTTGTCATATATCAACAACCTCCTTCCAACAACATTTTAACGACGTATTTGCTATTGTGATGGCAACAAACGACAATAATAACGATAATGATGGTTTCTCGTTTGGCGCTCAGCCCTTTGCCTGGGTTCTCATTCCTGTATTCGTCATCTTCGTTCTAGGTCTAACCGCCACCATCATCCAAGTCAGACGACGTCGCCGCCGTCGTGGAAACCAATGGCCCGGACAGAATACTCGAGCTCCAACATATACAGGCCTTCGAGGTGGACGAAGGACAAATCGTGGATCACCTTGGCATAGTACCAGGTCTGAAGAAGGGCTTAATGAACTGGGACAGGCACCGCCGCCGTACGATGGCAAGAAGGAAACACAGGATCCTTTGGAACTACGGGATCTAGAGGCTGGGAATAGACCGCCTGAGTATCCTGCTGAGCCTGCACCGGCTGTAGTGACGGACGGTCGGAGATCTTGATGCTGTATTTCGAGTTGTCAACTCTTCTTTTCTCGTATATTTATTGCATTGTCTTATATACCTACCTTTTTGAATGGAGTTATACGGAGGAGCCACGGGAGTACTGATTTGGAAAGGCAAATGATTAGGAATGAGGCAACGAGGTAGTTCATAATGACATAGTAATGTACCATTCTTTGTTTTTCCTTATGAGACATCGGGTGGAAGTCGAGTTGAATATGCCGATATCCGTGACACTGATGAAGCATGACCGATTGGCGATACCACTTTGGACCTGCAGTGTAGTACAGGAGGAATACACTTAAGAGACTCGAGTGTTGATGGTAAAATGAACTGAACATATGAAATGGCACTCAGCTCCTGTTTCTGCTCAGGCATGCGTTCTCGTCCTAGCCTCTGCGATTAGTTAGGCTTTGAGTTTGCCTCAATACTGATAGGTGAATCGACCACTTCATGTATTCAGTATCCCACGTAAAAGACATAACGATCTAGTTATATGACGAAGCTATCCTCTTATAGGCCACCGGAAGTAGAGTGCTATACGAGTCGTCTGCGTGTGACACGAGTGGCCTCAGAAGACCCGGTTGGCTGGGTTGGCTGCATGCATCGAGGATGGTGTCACCAGTAATGCCGTGATCAGCTTGTACAAGAGATAATAGCACCGATAGGACAAAACATTCTCTTCTCAGAGACCCTTCATGTTAGAAGCAGCACGTTGTGATGAGTAACTAAGCTCAGCACGCGAGGCTAAACAATGGCCACAGTAGTCAGGAAATACCGTAGGGCTGCGAGTACTCTGGGCCAATACTCATTTGGGCTGGAAACCACTGATGGGCGAATATATTTCTTCTTCTGGGCTTTTTGCCGCCGGTTTGCCTTAGCTTATTGCAACAAGAATGGGTAGCGCTTTTTGAAGACCTTTTGAGCTTTGGCGAAAGAGTCTGGACCAGCTCTATAGCGGAGAACATATGTTGCAAGTCAAACACGACAGACAAACTGAAATCTGTCTAGGATCCCAAACTCCAGGGGTGTACCATGTCTCTTTTGGATGTGTCTCGCATGAGTGAAAGGGTCTTTGCTCGGGGATCCACAGAACAGTGTGCACGATGTCAATGTCGATACGATGCTAGAAAGCTCAGTTCGCCTCATCTTGTTAAAGATCTGTTTGCGGTGAAACAAATCCCATTAGGATAAGTCAATGCCACGATAGAGTTAAAGTGGTGGTTGGAGGGATATAGGAGGCGCCAATTAAGTAGATGGAGCCATGGTTGCTTCACGGTAATCGAGGAGGCTGGAGTTATCAATGGGAGGCATAACGAACATTTCCATTTGGCTTAAAGCCCGAAAGTTGAAAAGATATATTTAAGGTTGAACTAGCAGCCAGTATGATTTTCAGGAACGTCAGTGTATCAAGTTGGGTGGTGTTGAGGTACAGAGTCGAATCTGACACTAGATCCAGCCAAGAAGCTTCTAAAACACCACATCTGGAACGCGATTTCACTGATACCTATTGAGAATAGCATGTCTCTGTCTAGATTTCTAGAACGTCGCATTATGGGCTAAGCAGTTCTTTAGGAATGTGAATGTTTTATAGAAGAGAAGTCCGGTCCTTGCCCTGAGACCTTCAGCCCTACAATCCACTTAGAGGAGCGAAATGAGTGTTAATGGATTCGAGTGGAGGTCTGACTGGGACACTGGTGATCTTGTTGATAAGATGGCTCAACTGATATCGCGTATCTTGAAATCTTGGTAAAGCGATTTGAGCATTTATGAACTCATGAGAAGCAATGACACAGCAAATGCAGCTTCATTGCAGGTTTTACCATCACGGCCCTGAATACGGTTTAGCTTTCTTTTATTAGTCAAATGAATGAGGCTCACTCGAATGATTCTTTTCTGTCTCCCAGGACACGGTTGCCCAGCCGCACCTTTCCCACCCTGGCTCGGAGCTGGGGCCGTGGCGCTGAACCACGGACGGCTGAAGATTAATAGGCGGGCCGGGGTTCTGAGTGATTGACGAGGGTGATCAAATGAAAAGAGAGGCTGGGGAAGAGAATTGTTTGGAGTGCGACGATTTCCGGGACCTGATTCGAAGGGAAAACTGAAGATGAATCGTTTTATGACAGGGGTTTTGTCGTAGCAGAGACGATGGAAGCCCAACGTTTGCTTGTCGTGGTTTGATACTGGAGCATCGCGAGTGGTAAAGAGGCTTGGCTGGTTCTGCGTGGCAACTGGCAACGCAACAACTTCGAGACCGCTACTTACAATATCTTGTTTTGATAGAGACGGAGGATGCTTATTCGATACTAAGGAAGAGTGGATTGGATGCGGACGGTCATCACATCACACACAGCAAATCACACATCACACACATGGAGCGTTACGATGAACTCGTCGGGCCTCGCTACTGTACATGTCTTCTCTGCATGTTTCCTGCACCTTTTGATGCATATCTCATTCTTCTCTGTCCTTGGAAGATCGTCCATTGGCAGAGGAACCACGGGCATAGCGTGTTGAGCTAGGTGTGATCCCGGCGGGCCGGCGCTATTGGACAGCCCGCCTCGGCAGAGGTGCCAGAGACAACTCATCACCCCAAGGCACTAAGCCTGAAAATGAAAACCTTGAGGGGTCCAGCCGCTGAGCTGGGTGGGTATGATGAGAGTCAATGGATCCAGTGCGGTGACAAGAGTTCGAGGGCGAGGCGATGCAATATATGTTGTCAAACGAAGTAAATTTGGTGTTGTTTTTAAGAAATACCCAGAAAATATCTTTGGTTGGAGAGATCCATATTCACAGTCGATCATACTTAAAACCTCATAAGCTTCTAGGTTCCACTTAAGCTGACTCTACCAAACACACGTCACAACGTTCCAAGACTTCGATACACAGCGAATTCATACATCATCGATAAATTTAAACCTCGCTCATTAAAGCTGTGCAGTAAGTTTACCAACTGCTCCATATCCCGTCAATAAGTAGCGCAAACAACGGCCTGCCCGTTCTGCATTTACTCAACCCGTTTTTCCCAACCTCCAGATCTTTCACCCAACCTCCTCTATTCCCCTTGTCACAACTGCACCTAAATTGAATGCCCTGCTCCTTTTTCCTAATCAGTCTAGATCATACCTTATACCCTTCTTATTTTTCTGTTTCGGCTCTCTTCCGCTCCGTCTGACACTGACATCTGGTGGTTTTTCGGTTCTCAGTTCCTTGTTAATTGCCAGGTCTGGTTGCTGCGGGCAACTTTGCTGGCCCATTTCTTTTTTTCTTAGCCCCCCCAAGGCCCCAGGCGGCCCCCCGCTGAGCTGCCTGACTTTACCTTACGGGATCCACATCCCATGAGCCTTCACACCATCCTTTACAATCGACCACGCCGCACGTCGCATCCTAAACCCTTCCCCCAAATCTTCTCCTTCTCGAATTCCCCACGGAACCTTGAGGCTTCAAAGGCCAGGTCAATTCGAGTCGAGTCGTGTCGGTTGTCGACTCTAGTAAGTATCGTTATCGACTGTCCCGCCCTTTGGGTAGTTGATAGACGTTTAAAGTTATTTCCTTTCTTTTAATCGGGTCGTTTGTGTGTAAGTCTCTCGTCCTTCCCTTTCCCTTGACCGTTGCTTTACCCTTCTCCGCTCTATGAGTTGAGCGAGTCGCTTTCAACGCCGGTGGCGATTCGTTACTCCATATCATTGGCCTACACCGTCATTCCTCCTCCGTTGGGGCCTCGGATTTACTGACATGTCTTGCTAGACAATCTTTGTTGCGTCTTGATTCCGCATGTCTTGATATCAAACCATTAATCAACCAACTCCTCCTCTTCCACCGGTGTTTCTCTGCATCCGCTCCGGATCGCAGTCCTGGGAAGAAAGGGCCTCGAAACACCTCCACTTAAGAGCCTCACCAAATTTACGATGGGTGTATCTTCCAGAAAATCTCTTCCACTTCCCGCCCCTACCGAAACCGAGACTAATACCACCCCCACTGATCTCACAACAACGGTGGATGGGGTAAATCCCGGTGACGAGAAGTCCTCCTACTCCATTCCCGAAGACGGAACACCCGTCACCATTGCTACCCGTGGACACAAGGCTAGCAAATCTCAGACCTCATTGCTCATCGAGTACTTCGAAGGCGGCAAGTCAACTGTCGGTTCAACAGGCGAGCGACGTCCTAGTGTCCGCGTCCGCCTTACACCATCCAAGAGAGGCCGTTCCGATCACCATCTTCAAGTTACAGAAACAAAAGGCGCTCGCAACACCTCTGTAACTCGACGGATACCATTGGGAGATTCTGAATACTTCGACGGGGACGACGGCAACAGCATGAGCTCTTACGCTTCTGCTACAGAAGAGTCGAACGTCTCGAGAAATCCAATTGACATTGAGATTGATCGTAGTCACACCGGACGACGACGACGACCTGCTAGCCCATTGATCCCTTCAGAGACTTATAACGTTAACGCTTCAGACATCTCCGCCATCCCATCTGACAGCTTTCTTGACGGCGACGCCAAGGGCGATAGTCCATCAGCAACTCGAGAAATGGTTGCAGCAGCTGGCGCCGGTGCCCTGGCAGGTGCTGCAGTAGATGAACTGAAGAACCGCAAGAGTCGAAACAGAGATAGGTCAAAGGTGTCAGAAACAAAGTCGTCGAGGGAAAAGTCCACAGCGGAGAGAAAGCGACGACCAAAGAGCAGGACCAGCAGTGTTTCCGAGAGGACGGAGGAGCCTATTAAAGCCCATCGCCGTCGCTCTAGCAGAAGTCAACAGGAATCCAATGTGTCGGGACTTGACTCGAATGTCTCAGCTTCTCATTTGGCTCCCAGCCACCGCACCCACGCAACACATTCCTCACGCTCAGATGTCTCCAAATCATCGATCAACAACCCCAAGCTACTCGAAACAGTTGAAGACGCCATTCGGCGCTTGATTCTGCCCGAGCTTAATGCTCTCAAGCGGGAGACCAGCAAGAGAGAGAGCCGACGCGATTCCTTTACTTCGTCTGCCACCTCTGTATCCAAGGATGAGGTGACCCCCGACCGCCGGCGGTCGTCAGGTCAACGGAACGAGCCAAAGGATAGACGCAATAGAGAGGCCCGTCACGTCCTTGAAGCCAACTCTGATGTGAGCCATGATTCTATTGAAGATGACTATCAATACGACAATGATAATGTTACGCCCAAGCGAAGTGGTGGTGACATGCTCAAGGCTGCTGCAGCCGGTGCAGCAGCAGCCGGTATTAGCTCATCACTTCTCTCAGACAGCACACAAGGCGACCGAAAGCCGAGAGAGAGAAGGCGTCGGAGAGCCGAGTCTACTCACAGCCGTGGTTTGAGCCGTGACCATCATGCGGATCAGTTCGAAGACGATCATGTGGTTCCTCAGCCACCTATGCCTCTCATGAGTGAAATCAACCCCTCAGAAATGACAAGGACTTCTATCAGATCTGCCGATACTGACAGACCTCATTCAGCTAGCGAGGAAATCACACCCATTAAGAACATTCCCGGTGGATATGTCTCCGGAACTTCAACACCTACGCCATCAGCAACTCCCTCAAATCTGGAAAATCCGTTGTCCACTCAGCACGCTAACGTATCCCATGGTGATTTGACTGCTTTACCGCGTGGTCAGAAGGACTACGTAGAAGAGTATGAACCAGATGAGTTCGGCCAGAAGCATCCTCTCGAACGTCAAGGTCAATATGAGGAGGACGACATTTCTGACAATGACTATCCTGAGGGTGGATACGATAACTCGTATTTCGCTACTCAGGATGTCCCTCCTCCGTTAAAGTATGTTCCCTACCAGGCTGGTGCTCGAGGCCTCAGCCCTATTCCTAGTGTTTCTGGCTACACTGAGGGCGGCAGCGAGTACCACCCACGGAACTCGAGGAGCATGCACTCTACAAGTGATGCTTACTACGAGCGATCTGGAGATCGTCGCAACAGCCAATCCACACCTTCTCTGAACTCCCTCCGGGAACGGGAAATCGACCAGATGTCACCTCAAAGTTCCGGTGTAGGTTATCGCAACACTACCTACACAGATGACAGCGAGCTGGATAAGGTTGCATCTGGACAAGCTGTACGTGGCGTTGGTGCCAATCCTAACTTGGTTCACCCTCCTATGGGACCCGAATCAGCAGTTGCTTCACTCGTTGAGGGCTCGATGCTCGATCAGTCTATATTGAGCGGCTCATACAGCGACTACCCTGGTCCTCGCGACTCAACCCTGTCTTACGACGACCAGTCAAGGACTTATAGCAGCCGTGGCGCAAGCCCCGACAAGAACTACATGGACGGTAGCGAGTTGGAACCTGAGAGGCATGGCACACCTAGTGCCAGATCTCATAATAAATCGCATGAGTTCACTGAGTATGACCTCGATGAGCATGGTCGTAAGGTGCCCCGGACAAGATCACCCACCGCTTCAGAAGTGGCGATTGCCACTGGCGCTGTGGCAGCTCTCAAGGCGGCGCAGGGCAAGAAACAAGCGGCTGCTGAGGAGCCCGAGGATTATCAAGGCGCTGGCGTCTTCCGTAACAAGTCCTTCAAGGAGCGTACTTTGGAGGGCCATGAGCCTCGTAACACTCCTGCTCACAGCATCGACCGCCTTTCTTATGATGACTCACCCAAGATGACTGCAAGTGGCCTCCCCGACTTCAACAACCCTATGCCTGAGTTCGGCTACATAGATGATGATGTCCACAGCAACCCCTCAGTTGTCCAAGAGCGTCTTGATGGCGAGCACCGTGATGATGCTTCCGATGCCCGAGCAACACCCACCCCTCGAAATGTTGCTGAGCAACGCGCCGAGAGCGCTGCTAGTAATAACGGACCTGATGCTGCCCAGGTTGCTGGTGCTGCTGTATTGGGCGCTGCTGCTGGAATGGCTGCCGCCAACGCTCACAGCCGTGAATCTAGCCAGGATCAAGACGAGTGGCAGCGAACCTCTGACGACCGAAAGCGAGACACTCTTGTTACAAACCCATACGAAGACGCCAGCCCTGTCGCCAACCCTGCTCTGAATGATAACCTTCTGGGAGCCCGTGGCTTTGGCGCCCCATACCATACCGGAAGTCCTGGTTTTAACCCCAAGTATGACGAAGGCTACATGTCTAACGGTAACAACCGAACTCCCGACCTCCAGCCTAAGGGCAAGGCTCTACAGCTGTCTCTGCCTGGTTCTCCAAACGCTGCTGGCCAGGATCCCTTCTATGCCCCTAAGGACGCTCGTCACCTCAGTGGCATGTCTCAAGGCATGGGGTCGCCATTCTACGATGCGGCTACCGGTCAAGGAATTGACCGCATTGAGAACAAGGACATTGTCGCTCTGATGCAGCATCTCATGGTCCGCGATGCCCAGCGCAGTGCCCGCGACACAGAAATCGTCGCGTTGTTGATGAACTCTGCCCTTGAGATGCGAACTTCTTTGAATGAGCTTAGAAACCTCGTCCAGGACACCAGCGACGACGTTATCTTCGCTGGTGTTGAGAACACCGAGAAGCTTCAAAAGGCGATCAATGGTCCTCGCCCTTACCCCGGAGCCCGATCGGTTCAGAGCATCTCACAGGTTGATACCTTCAATGAAGCCGCTGCCAAGAAGAACCTTTTCAAGCGAGCGTTCCAGGGTCTCAGCAACAAGGGAACCAGTGACTTTAAGCGCATTGAGGAGATCCTCATGCAGATTCTCGGCGAGGTTGATGAGCTCAAGGGACAGAGCACTGTGCCCCCTGTTTCCACTAGCGGTGGCCGCGGTCCCTCGTTCGACAACTTGCAGCCTGAGGGTCACTTTGAGCAAGATCGAGGCTATGAGCCTGAAGGCAACTCAACAATCACCCCCAGCCAGTCTGGACACTTCTCCCTCTCCCACTCCCGATCTCGTCTCGCCAACGAGCGCAAGTTCTCTGATAACCGCATCAGCACTGTCGCTGAGCACGAAAATGAATACGAACATGCTCACCCGAGCCCAACTGGTGAGCGCAGCAACCCCAATATGCTGACACCGGAACGATCAGGCTTCCAGCGAGGAAGTTCTGTTCCCCTTGATACCCCTCCTCAACCTTCTGGTGTCACTCAACCCATGAGCAATGAGAACACTCCTCGCACAATAGAGAAGCAAAAGAAGCACAAATCGGGTCTTTCGGGCTGGTTCCCCAAGATTTCCAGGTGGTCTGGAACGACAGCCTCCAGCACAGGCAAGGGCAAGAAGGAAGCCAAGTACGACGACTACCCTCCCTCGCGCTCTGGTTCGAGTCTAGGCGAGTATAACGACGGGGATTACAGTCATGCCCCCTACGCAGAGGACCAGCTACATCCAGGATTCCCCCAGCAGGAGCTCGCATCGGCGCCCAATGCCAATGATGCCATGCCGGCGCCTCTCCGCCGCGAAATCAACCATACTCCAGGCAATGCACCCAAATATCAGGTTCACCGAAACTCACTGAACCTTCAACACCCCCAGCCCAGACAGGGCCAGACTGAGCGCTTCCGCAATGCTTTGGAGTTCTCTGCTCAAGAGTACAACGTTCCAATGACTCCTAGATCGGCAGACTGGGGTGGTTCGGTTTCGAGCTTGAACCAGATGGCCCAGAACACCAACCGATACAGCCAAGCATCTTCGACGGGTGCTCCTCAGGACCCAGCTTACTGGACTACATCCCCAACTGGCCCCCCCCGACCTCCCAAAGAACCCATCGAGCCCACTGGTAGCCCCTCAGCCCTGTCTCCCCCAAGGAGCAGCCGAATCTCCAAGCTGGCTAAGGGAAGCCCTGCCCCTCACCCTAGTGATGAGAGTGGATATGCTACCATGAGCGGTACTCATGTCAGCCAACTCTCAAGCAGTCCTAAGCCTGAGAACCGTAACCTCAACGCTGCCTTGGGCGTCCCTACTCGACGGCCTAGTGGGCCACGAGCCATGACTCCCAAGAGCTCGGAGGAAGAAGCTCGCCGACGCAAGCGAGGTAAGTTGCATCTGATCCAAATTTGATATACGTATCGCTAAATTCAAAGCAGATACTTTCGGCAGCGTTGCATCTCATAACACGGATGACACGGAGACCTTTTAGAAAGGGGATCACCGTGGCAGCCGTCCATTACCGGGATGCTGACCGATATCTTGTCAAAGAATGATATAGCTCTTTGCTTTTTTTGACACCATGCTTCACCCTACCTACCTCTTTAGGCTCTGACTGGTGATCAACTGTATGAACTTTTTATGGACATGAAACAGCCTTTAGGCAGATACTTTGCTATATGCGGAAAAGGCAGCTATAGACTGAAGGGGTGGCTAGCTGAAACAGCGGCGAGGCAGCTTGCCAATGGAGGATTTAATGATGAAGAAAAAACTGAACAACCAAGCAAAAAAGCATATTTTAGGTGTGGGAAAATACCAAAAAAAGAAGGAGAGGGAAAAAAGAAGCTGAAGGAGGAATGGGACATATTTGCATGAAGTGGCTTTTGCTTCAATTCTTGACGACGACATGACATGGCTTTCCTGCTGCAGAGCGATACGTCAATGGTTTCATTTGCGAGCAATGATTTTTTCATTTGGATTGGATATTATGAGCGCAAAGTGGATGGAAGATATGACAGGATAGGATGGGCATTTGATAGCTCTCGTAAGCACAAGTGGATATGATGTGCGCGGACATATTTCAAGTTAGATAGCTGGGGTTTTAGTTGTTTAGCTTTGTGAGTGTGAGATAGATACCATACCACCCATATCGGTTGTAATTAGGAATGGGAGGAATTCAATTGATATGAATCCAAGCACGATACGACCACAATATCAAGTTTCTCTGCATGTAAAAAGATCAATTCTCAAGTCAAATGCTGTCAAAAGGTGGTGGAAGCAATCTAGACCTAGAGGCTACTATGAACAAAAAGTTACCTACTTGAAGTCAGTAAGAGCTTTTGGATACCTTATTGTCAGTAAAGGTTATAGCGTAAAGATATAGACCCAGAATATCAGGGAAGGGTTATTCAAGGTTGTTCTTGCGGCCGTGGATTTAAGATCCGGGATCAGGAGAACAAGAGCTTGACTTAAGACCTCTCCAAAAATAGTTGCATTCTCGGTCGCTTCGATAGCATTTACGGCTTTTTGATTTTGGGATTTCACAATAATATTGCCATGGAATCCAGAGAAAGGATCATCCGCCTCAAGTTAGAAGTAAAGTGACCTGCAGTGTCGCGAAGTCTTCTTCCGGACACTGCGGATGAGCTGATCGCTGCCAATAACCATCACTCTTCCATGAGAATTCTTTAATAACTCTTTACAAGAATTTCTTTATATTACAGATTCAGGATCTCGTCCAACAGGGCTCTACCAAAATCAGCATCTCGAATCTAAACCCATAAGCAGCTGCACCGCACTCGGGGGCAGGGACTTCACTAAGTCCCCTAGGTAAGCTAAAGCCCCTCTAGCACTATAGCTCCGACTTCGGTGAAGAAGTGTCAGTGCAGGACCTCCCCCAGACTCGGCGAATAACGATCTTCAAAAGTAGTATGCGTCAGCATTCAACTTCTGAATCGGGGACTTGTGACATCTTTTTATTCCTAATGTTTTTATATTTACAAGACTTCATTGTCTTATCTTTTCTTAAGATCTATTTGGTCTGAAGCTTAGTGAATACATTACTGAGCTTGGGCATTAACTCCTTTAAAAGTACTGTTCACTACATTGAAACGGTTCATGACGGATAGATTCTCAAGAGTCAAATCACACACGCATACGCACGCACACACACAATGGCTGCGGATGTGCAAGGGAAGAACGTGTTGCACGAGACAGAGCCTATAAACATACAGGAAAAGCAGACAAATAACGTCAGTGGTGGAAGTGGTGCACATGATTACAAAGGCTTTGTAGCAGGTATCTTTAGTGGTATTGCCAAACTCTCAGGTGTGTTCCTCATTGGCGGTTTAGATGAGATAAAAATACTGATTGCTCTTTTACAGTTGGCCATCCTTTTGACACTATCAAAGTTCGGCTACAAACAACAGATGCAAGTCGCTTCAGTGGCCCTTTACAATGCGTCACGCAGACTATTCGCAACGAGGGCTTTCGTGGGCTCTACAAGGGCGCAACACCACCTTTGGTCGGATGGATGTTTATGGACTCGGTCATGTTGGGCTCACTCACCGTCTATCGTCGCCTCCTCTCAGAGCATGTCTTTCATGTTGAACCCATAGGGACCGACGTTACGGCATCTTCGCCAGGCACAGCACCCAAGGGCCACACAGCGCTACCAAGTTTTGGTCATGGAATCGCGGGAATATTGGCTGGCTCTACAGTAAGCTTCATTGCTGCGCCAGTCGAGCACGTCAAAGCACGGTTACAGATTCAGTATGCGGCGCAAAAAGCCGACAGATTATATGCTGGGCCAATCGATTGTCTGCGCAAGATCTATCGATACCATGGTATTCAAGGCGTATATCATGGTCTCTCAGCGACTCTTCTCTTCAGAGGATTCTTCTTTTGCTGGTGGGGCAGCTACGATATCTTATCGCGACAACTACGCGAGAAGACAAACCTCAGCGCACCAGCTGTGAATTTCTGGGCGGGTGGACTTAGTGCGCAGGTGTTTTGGTTGACGAGTTATCCTAGCGACGTAGTCAAACAGCGTATTATGACAGATCCTCTGGGAGGAGGACTCAACGATGGGGTTAGGAGATTTCCTCGTTGGAAAGATGCAGCGGTTGCTGTGTATAAAGAGGGCGGTTGGAAGGGATACTGGAGAGGGTTCGTGCCATGTTTCTTGAGGGCGTTTCCGGCGAATGCCATGGCGTTGGTTGCTTTTGAGGGTGTTATGAGGTCGTTGCCATGAGGAGGCGAATGCATGAGAATGTTGGATAGTATGAAACATACCCTTGGCCGTTTATAACAAGCGACGGCATTTACAGCCTAATTCAAAGATTCGACATTTACAAGTCACTGAAACTGGAGAGAGAGAGAGAGAAAGAGTATGAAACACCACAGAGTGCCACATAAAATGGCTGGGTCTATTGGCCGAGTCCTTAAAACTTTTTGTTATCCACTGTCCCAATTCACCAATCCATTCCTGCGCCGATGCAATGCAATTTGATTCGTTTACTCGTCATCCTCGTCAGCCTCGTCGTTAACGACGTTGAAGAACTTGAGCTCGTAGACACCTCGGGAGGTAGAGACGACACGGAGCCAGTCACGGAGCTGCTGCTTCTTGAGGAACTTCTTGGTCCTGTATATGGTTAGTTCTTGTTGCCCATACCCTTTTATTTCATCGAGCGAAGCGAAGACCCAAAAAAAAAAAAAAAAAACACGTACAGGTACTTGAGGTAACGACCAGAGAGCTCGTTGTGGGCAGTGATCTCAATCTTGCCCTCACCAGACTGCTTGACAACGACGTTGTCACCAAGGTTGTTGGTGCGGCCCTCAACCTTGATGCGGTCCTGGAGGAACTTCTCGAAGGCAGAGATGTCGAAGATCTTGTCGCTGGCAGGCTGAGAAGCATCGATGATGTACTGATAGAACAAGTTAGCAATTGTGTTCCTCGTGAACCGTATCGATCAAAATCGTCATCGTAGTCGTCGCCGTCTTCGAGTCGATTCGGTCCGGATGTCGCGTACCTTCTTGGTCTGCTTCTGGGCCTTGCCCGACTTCTTCTGCTGAAAAATGACCTTAGCCTACTGCATTCTTTTACGGCTCCTCTCCTCTGTATGGGAGAGGGCCTAACAGCATAGCGGTGTCATGTACGTACTGCCTGAGGAGCCATTGCGAATGAAATGGATGGATTTGCGTGTCTGAAAAGGGACGGACTGTGGTGTTTTTGTCGCAAAGAAGTCTAATCCTGCGCTTGAAGGGGAGAAAGAAACAAGGTAAAAGTTGAGGTGCTGCAAGGTACTTGTGTGGGTGCAAATTAGGGCTGTGGGGTGGAGCCAAGGTCATGTGACCGTCATGTATATGTGCCAGTGAACTTACAACATGGCAGCTTGAGTTGGTGGCTTAATCAATTGAATTCGAGGCAACAAATGACTATTTACACTCGGACTGACTTCAATTAAACTTGCATATGCCGAACAGGCCCAAAGTTTGTTTCACGGCTGCCCGAGCGCACGATACTCATCATGCACTGTCTATGACCGAATCATCTACGCTCAGAGTTCTGGCATGACGTGTATATATCTCCTATACAGAACTTGCAAGATTGATCTCGAGGAACCACTGACAGAAATTATTTATATCGTCATGTGATCGATTTACATTAGCTGAGAGCGGTGACGAATTCGATATTATGTTCTAGGTCTTGACTGGACAAAGAAAGACTCTGATTGGTTGTGGAACTCTATGGTTACCTAGACTATCCGACCACTCTCTAACTCTTCTCAATACCCAAGTCACGTTTCAGATAAAACCAATTCCTTGACGACAGAATAAACAACAACCACTTCATCTCTAAGCAAATCAACACCTCTTCTTCTCCCCACTACTGACTCCATATCTAGTTGGCCTTCTGGTGATCTTCATGAAGAATAGGATCGAGCATCTTCTGGAACTTGGGGATAAGCATGTAGCGAAAGCCCATGTAAAGATCGCTCAATCGCTTACGCTGCTCTTTCTCGTTGCCATCTTTATGCTGCGCTGCCATTTCAGTGTCCTCAGGGAACTGATCGTTCTTAAGCATCGGGTCGAGGTCCTTGCGAATAGCCTGGACGATCATGTGGCGGTATTGCATGTACAGCTGCTGAACGCGCTTAAGCTGCTCTGCCTCATCACCGCCAGCAAGCAAAGGAGTTTCTTCTTCATTCTCCGCGTCTTCCTCCTCCTCCTTCTCCTCCTTCACTTCTTCCTTCTCCTTCTCCTTCTCCGTCTCCTTTTCCGTCTCCTTGGCCTCCTCTTTCACGTCTTCTTCCACTTTGTTTTCTTTATGGTGTTTCTTCTTCTTGTCCTTCTTTTCGCCGTGTTTCTTTCCTTCAACCTTCTCAACCTTCTCAACTCTCTCTTCCTCATCTTCTGGGTCATATTTGTACTTGCAACTCTCCTGTTCGTGGCACTTGTAGACCTTGATTTGCTTCGTAATCAAGTACAGGGGTTTCTCCCCCCCCTTAATGTGACTCTGGTGGCCTTTATGGTGACCTTTCTTCCCGAGCATTTCCTTGAGTTGGTCTCCAATCTTTCCATAGAGCTGGTCTTCGTACTCGTCAAGGGCAAGCTTGTCAGCGGCCTCTTTCTCACTATCAGTCTTCTTGTCTTCCTTATCGTGCTTTTGGGTGTCCTTGTGTTTCTCGTTGTCTTTGTGCTTCTTGTCTTCATCTCCCTCCTCATGTTGATTCTTATGCTTCTTATGATCTTTATGCTCTCCGTGCACTTTCGATTCCGAGCGCTTCTTCCGCTGGTGACTTGAAGCATGTTTTCCAAAATTCTCTTTGCGCAAGATCTCCTCTGGACTCAGGTTTTTCACGTCTTTCGCCGCTTTCTCCCTCTGCACTCTCTCAAGCTCCTCCTTGGCGTCATCTAAGTATTTTTGTTGGGTGCGTGCATAACGAAAAGCTTGCTTGGCCAACAAACTGGCGCGGAAGAGAGCAACCTTCTTCTCCCTAAGTTCTTTCTCTGCCTCTTCTCGTCCATGTTTCATTTTCTCCAACTTGAGACTTGCATTCTCCCAACTTTTGATGTGTGCATCCAACACTTTACCCATTTTGTGTGCCACTTTCCACAGCTTCTTGCTGTGTTCCTCGTGGTATGTCACTGCGTCCTCTCTGTCCTTTAGAAGCCATATTTCCTTTATCTCTTCGCCATGGCGAGGAAGCAACTTGGATTTCCCAATAGTGTCAAGGTCATGATCCTGAGAATCAAAATCGGGGTCAATTGTGTCTTTAGCTTGAAAAGAAGTGCCAGGCTCATGATCAGAAGGATCGGTCTTATGGCCATGATGGCCTTCAGTAGTAAAGGCAAGGGTGGCTTCGGAGATTGAAGCTGGTCTTGTTGTCGTAATGGTTGTGGTTGTTGTCGTTGCGCGTGGATTTATAGCCGAAGAAGCTGCTGAAATAGGGGCGCTGCTACTATCGACTTCATAAGAAGATGAAGCAATAGGGTTAGCAGAAGCAATTGAAGTGACTGTAGCTGTCGATGTTGACGTTGACGAGTCGACTAATCCGGTTGAGGCTGTTGAGGTAGCAAGAGCATCATTGTCAGAGGAGCTCGCACCCAATACAACAACAGTACTGGTAGTAAAGGCGACTGCTTCAGGAGGGACAGTTCCTCCACCACGATAGATGGTTGGCAAGTCAGCGAGCACACTGTCTAGTCTGGTAGAAGCAGATGACCATGACCTTCGAAAGCTGTGGTAACTCTTCATGCGACAGGGAACTGCCAACGAAGGCCCAGCAAGGGCCACCAAAAGGATGAGGTCAAGACGCATCTTGAAGACAAAGATTGATTGACAATTTAAGTAGGCTGACTGGTTGGTGTATCAGGTGAAAGCCCAGAGCCGACGTCGGGACTAGATGCACTTTATATAGACCTGAAATGTAATCTGTCTTGATAGAAACTCTGACAGAGTTTTTGGCTCAAGCCTCGTTTGCAAAGCGTCTGAGAACACTCCGCCAATGATACTATCAGTGTCATTCATTATCAACCTGGTGATCCCCTCACTCGATGAGGGGTATCTACAATGGAACCACTTAAGCATCTACTAAGCAAGCCCAATCTCAACTATTCGCTGAATCCAATTGCCAATAAAACCACAAAGTAACTGTATCAAGTCCATACGGCCATATTTCGCCCATGTTCCCCTCACATCCACAAACTCATTCAAAAAAAGAGGCACCAGAAACACAGCCCCTGATGACAAGCACATTTCATAAAACGAATCATATATTGTCGTCAATCTATATGGCATACGGCGTGAGAAAACATGTCTGTCGTTACTCCAGAGCAATATCATCATCATCATCATCATCATCATCATATCAGCAAACCCAAAAACCTTCCCTTATCGTCACATACATGGTAAAGGATGTCATCAGAATACAAAACCGAAGTGAAGAAAATCTGTCCCTTCTCCCGTTCTTGGCTTCTCAAGACTTGCTGAACAGCTTCTTAAAGGCGCCTTTGATGCCTGATGGCTTCTTATCTTCCTCCTTCATTTGCGCTCTGCGTCGTTCTTCGTGTCGTGCTTTGCGTCGAGAATCCTCCGTGTCCATCCTGACGTGTTTGGTAGGCCGAGGCTCTTGTTCCCTATCTCTGTCTCTGTCTCTATCCCTGTCTTTGTCTTTGTCTCTCGTCCTATCCTTCTCCCTGTTTCTTTCTCGTTCCCTGTCTCTGTCCCTGTCTCGAGGTGGTTCAGGGGCAGGCTCCTCACGTGGGCGGCGTGAAGATCGAGGACGCGGTTCATCCGCTGTAGACGGGCGAGCGCGTCTATGACGTGTCGAAGACCGTTTAGGCGAGTCCTCCAGCGGGGCCTCTCTTGTACGCTCCCTAACAGGCTCAGTAATCATGGGCTCCTCACGTAGCGGTGTGGTACCGCCCAAGACACCTTCAGAGTTTTTGACGGCAAAGAACTTCTTTTCAGGCAAAGGAGCAGGTGGAATGGATTGCTCTCGAGGACGTTCCTCGCGCTCTTCATATCGAGGTTTGCCGGAATGACTATGCCGACGCGAGCGGCGATGTCGCCGGTCCGACTCAGGTTCAGGCTGAGGTTCAGGCTCCGGTTCCAGGTCACGAACAGGTTCTTTGCCCTTGCTCTCCCTTTCTTCTCGATATCGCGAGGGTTCACGTTTTCCTTCGGCTTCATCTCGTGCCCGCCGTTCCGCCCTTTCTGCTTTGCGTTTTTCGTGAGCAGCTTGTTCCTCAGGGGTTCGACGCTTGCGGCCAGAGCTTCCAGAACTGTTATCGGCAGAAAAGCCACTATCTCGTCTCGGTGTTCTGGGTGGCGTGCCTGGCGGTCCCGACTCGACTGTGTCGGATCGATGGCGTCGATAAGGATGAGTACCGGATGATCGCCGCCTGCGCTCTCGGCCTTCGTCTTCCTGGGGAGGGTCACGCGAAGCTGATTCCTCAGCCTTACGAGATTCACGTGGCCGTGGGTCCTCATCTCGGCGGTACCCTTTGGTTCTTGGCTCTTCAGGACCGCGAGAGCTCCTGAACTTCACGTCAGCCTCACCACGAGAGTCGCGAGCTTGTGTTTCTTCTTCGTCACGATGGCGACGATATCGAGACCCGTCCTCGCGGTGAGATAGTCGGCGGCGGCGGCCCTCATCTTCCTCTCGAGATCGATGAGCCCGCCTCTCGTCATCGCCACGATATCTGCGGTCTCTGTCCTCTTCACCACGGCTTCCGCTGGAGCGGTTCGACTGATGAGAATGTCGGCGCCTACGAGGTCTATCTCTGTCTCTATCGCTGCGCGACGAGTCAGATTCTCTGCTCCTGTCGTCTGCAAACAAGTCAGCATTAGACTTGTGAAGTTCTTCGATTACATCATCAAAACTCCTTTGTGAAGGAGAAACGGCTGGAAAGCTGTAATCATTGGGCTCTGTCTCCATCTGATCCTCCAGATTAGGCAATTCCCTGTTTCTGTAGTGATCGAAAGGCGAGGGGCTGCCAGGAGGACTGAGAGCCTCCGCAGTAGCATATATCACCACGGCTGCGGCCAACGTATCCTCAGCACGTCGAATTGATGTCTTTCGTGTGCGTCGTAAGGTACGGGCTCGCTGTAGGTCAATCATGTCTGCGTCTGGAATCACGATGCCAGGGCTTGGTGACCTCTGTAATTCAGCTTCAGTAGCTAAGTCAGCTGAGGGGGCAGCTCGATATGCAGCTTCTCGGAGCCCCTCCTCAATTGTAACCGTTGGGTGTCTCAGATCATGCCTCACATGACCCTTGGACGACTCGCCTTCGGCCTGGAAAGAACGAGGTCTAGGGGTCATCTCGCTCCGCGCTGCCATCTTTGAAGATTCGCCCTGTATCTCCAAGGATCGGTGCGCTAGCGGTGGGCGAACTGGCACCTTAACCGGTTCGCTTTCAGCACGAGGAGGCTGGGGCCGTTGAACGGACTTGGTATCGCCTGGCCAGCTTGCGACAGGGATGAAGATGGAATCCTTGGTATACACTTCTGTTACAGGACGAACCTTGAGCGATCTTCGTGGTCGTTGCTGTTGTGTCAGGAACGTTCGCGGTGGTTCAGTACGGGACGGGCGTGTTGACCGTGACGTTGAGTTAGACCTCCTTGGGCTCTCTTGTGTACTAGCAATTTCCTTGCCTTTATCGCGTGAAGGGATATCGACAACCTTGACAGCCATATGTTCAGGGCGGACGAGTTCTAAAGGTTTCACCTCGGCGGCTTGCGCAGGCTTAGGCTCCGAACCTTGAGTATCGTCCGTGTCAGGAGTCTTGACTCCGTGCAATAGGTGATCAGTCAAGTCTTGATGGAGACTCTCCACTAATGGCAAACGTTGGTCTTGAGGACTAGCGAATGTGGTATGGTCATGAATTGGCTCTTCCTCTGGGCTTCTATACTCCGGAGCCTTGAGTTCATCTCCAATCCCTCCCATTGCCTCTGACGATGTCGCATAACTAAGAGCAGACGGCCCTTCAGACTTGGCGTCGTATATCGGTCGATCGTCCTCAGATTTATTCTCAATCCACCCAGGAATCTGAGAAGTGGTTGTCTGAGACGTGAACTGTTCAGTCCCATCAGGCAGCACTGCTCCAGAACCTGCACTTTCTAGCTTAGCGTTTCTGTCTTGACGTGTTTCTCCAATCAGCATTGGTTCTTCCACTGCTTCAGGTTCACGTGGTACAGAAATCCTGTCAATTCCTATGGGGGAGATTTCTCTCGAGGCAAGGAGGTCATCACCGCTCTCGTCGTCGCTCTCATCGTCGGTTGCAGCTGTCGCTGTTATTGTTTGTTCCACTTCAGCATCCGTGGGATTGGTGATAGATCTGCTTTCAGTTTGGAGTCCAGTGTCACGGGCGACTGGCAGCTTAACATCAAATACACTGTTCAAGTATTCGTGCTTGTCCTGAGGTCCATGCTCTTGAACTGTATTGGGAGCTTCTACCATCCTCTCAGAGTCAAGATGGCCGTGACTTGGTTGAACAGCGAATACAGAAGCCGCAGCAGGTGGTCCGACATGCTCCGATTCATCCTCAGCCGCAGAATTTGGTTCATCGTCTTTATCGGGAACGATCTGTGGCAAGGACGATATTTCAGTTTTGGCGTCTTTCTCCGCCTCTTCAACCTCGAACTGGCTATCCTCGTCAGAGTGATCAGGTGGCCCATGTAGGACTGGAACGTCATCGAGCTGTTCCTCATTTACAGAACCAGGTGGTAAAGTTCTGGAGAGCTTGACGAATGATTTGGCTTCAGGCAAGGCTTTATCTTCGGCAGGAATGCTTAGCTCGGGAATGGTAGCCTTGGGTCCTGAGCTCGGAAAACCAGGAGATGGAGAGTTGAATTGGGGCTGATCAGAAGAGAGTGTCCTCTTTTGGATGTCTGCAGCCATGGACACTGATGAAGCAGAATCAGACAGGCCCGACACCTCCTCAGTTTGGTCCATTGCGCGATCTGTAGTATCGAGGGGTTGATGCTGGTCAGCGACTAGGCTTGTTTCTGCATGTTCAACGGGTACAGACGGCTCCTCGTCATTTGACGGTGAACCGCGCCGAGCTCCGGTGGTTTGCAAGATAGAGGTCGGTTCTGGTTCTAGAGAGTTGGTCTTTTGGGTGATAAGAGCGTGGTCTACAACAGACTCATCATCATCTTCATCTTCGTTTTCCTCGTTATCAAGAGCAAGCGCAGATGCTCTTCCTTCTGGGTTATCTCTAGGACCATCTTGAGCCCCTAAGCTCGGCGAGTCGTGCTCTGAGTCGGAATCATTTTCATCTGAGTCAGAAACATCCTCCTTGAGGATAGCTGATGCAGTATTGACTGATGGACTTGGCTGTCTTTCGATGACAGATTCTTTCAATTCCCGAATCGAGTCAGCTGGCAGACTGGTACTAGTTGCTGGCTGAGATTCAGATTTGGAGCCACCTCCAGGATACTCATCGTCTGAGCCATCCTCAGGACTGGAGTCACCAAGGTCACTGATCTCCTCAGCAACATCTTCTAGCTTCGATGATTCCGAATGCACCACAGCATCCGGCTCGTTTGCCCTAGGAGAAACAGGCTCTGTCTGTAGTTGCAGATTGTGGCGGCTTTCGAGTAAGGTTGCCTGGTCGGTTGATGGGGGTCTTGAGGCAACACTCTGTCGGTCCAGGCTACTGGCACCATCATCTGTATCGTCTGCTGGATCCTCGCTTGAGCCTATGTCTTTTTGAGAAATATCAACAGGCTTGACATGTGTGGAAGTGGGTGAGTGGTCATCAAGTCCAAGCCCTTCCCTAACAGTCTCATCTGGTGAACTGGTGCGGGAGATGGCATTGGATTCTTCGAGGTCTCCAATAGGCTTCTCTTCCAACAAACCACGTTCGCCGGGTTGGGTAGCATCGCCCGAGATTTTGGCAATTTCTTGAGCTTCAACAGGTTTGACTACCTCCGAGGACCTTAGTTCTTGGACTTGACTTGGAGTTGCAAATTCTTGCACGTGTTCCTCCAACGTCGAATCATCATCGTCAATGGATTCAGCCTCTGAAAATTCTGATTCTCCGCCATGTCCTTCTGGCTCCGCAGGCCTCATAGCTAGGTCTCGAGTCAATTCACGTGATGTTTGCAACACGTTGTCAAAGTCGGTTTCGAGAATTTTGGGCTCATGAGAAGTGGGTTCTGGCGTAGGGATTGGTTGCAACAGGCCTGGAGATGACTTGTCGGTTTCTGCCACGACGCGACTGTCGCTGTCCTGTCTGCCGAGAGACTGCCTTTCGAGCTCATCAGCGGCGGTGTGTAAGGGCACAGAAGTTTCTGAATCTTCATCAGAGATTATTGAAGCTGCCGGGGATGAAGATGTGCTGCGTGCAACTATGATTGGCAAGTCTGGCTCCATTCTCTTAGATTTCTCATTGTCATCATGAGCGTCCTTGGCTGGTTTTGATTGTGGTTCTTCGACATGCGTCTCACTTTCAGTCTCGGGCTGCTGAGGCTGGGGCTCGGCAATCGTTGTTGGGTCTTCGAGGCCAATATGAACAGGTCCTTCAGCAACAAGTCCTGTGATGGCGCTATGTGATTGGCTTACAAGGCCTTGTTCATGTGGAGCATTAGGTGTGGAGATTTTAGTGCTGTCATGGGCTTCGATGGCTGGGGGACTCGCGGCCAGATCGGTATCATCGGTAGCGTTCAGTTCCATAGGCATAGACAGGGGCGCCAGACCAAGTGGAGGAATATGTCCTGAGATTGACTTCTCTTGGACATCATCTAGAACCTCGGCCTTAGATTCTAGGGGTGCGGATTGATCTTCCGCTGCTGCATTGTTCGTTCTTTCGCCCGAACTAGGCTCTTGTAACCCTGGCATCGTAATTTCTGTAACATTTTGGTTATTCTGATCGCCCGATGCTTCAGCCACTGGTAGCTGGCTCGGGTGGTGAGTGATTGTTTCGAGTGCTGTATTTTCCTCGTTGGGTGGAGTTCCTCGATGTTCCTGGGTATCGTCTGAATGTAACTCCAAAACGCCGTTGTCCACCTTTTTATTCAACTCTGTGAAAACTCCCAAGTTTGGTGCAAAATCAATAGGGGTATCTTGTAATGAACCATGTTCCTCACCTTTTTTAGCCTGCCTCTTATTGCTTGGAATTGGCCCAAGGGTGTCTTTGCTCTCTTCGTCTTCCTTAGCCTTGGCCTCTTCCTCAGCTGTGTCCTTGGCTGGTACGTCGTCCTTCTTTTCTGCTTCGACAGGCGGCGCATCGACAGGCTCCTCTAGCGATTTGGCCGTGACGCCTTCAGTCTCCGGTGCTGCTTCTTCAGTGGGCCGAGCTTCCTCCTCTGGTGTAAGTGGCTCATGTGTTTCCGGTTTCACTGCCTCCTCAAAGACCTTGGAGTCGTCGGCTGGCTTATCATCAGTAGAAACTGCATCCCCGGCTGCTGCAGGTATCGATTCAGGGACCGGTGTCTTCTCCAGCACAGCTGCGTCCTCTGGTGTTGGAAGCTTTTCGGTAGTTACATCTGCCCCGGCAATCGGGCTGCTTTCCTCCTGCGCACCTGTGGATAATTCCTCTGGTGTTTTAACATCTTCGTTGGGCTTCCCCTCAGGGGTCGCAGGATCCTCGAGTTGTTTGTCTTGGATGGGTGTAGCTTCTTCCTCTGGTTTGATGTCAGCGAGTTCAGAGCCTTCCTCTGGGTCATCTTGAGCTGCAAGTGCTTCCACGGTTGGTTTCTCTTCAGGTGCTGATATCTCGCTGGCTGGCTTCGCCTCTGTCTCTGCCTCCGCTTCTGCCTCTAGCTTGCTTTCTTGGAGAGACACTTCTGCAACCGGCTCAGATTCTTGAGAATCATCACCGGCAGTGAGATCCTCTGCCGGTGCCTCTTTAGTGGATCCTTCTTCCTTTGGCTCATCTCCAGCAGATACTTCCGGACTCAACTTGTTGTCAGAGGGATCAGTTTGTTCTTCTGAATTATCATCTATAGCCTCATTGTCGGGGGCTTGAGCGGCTTCCACTGGTGTGTCGTCAGCAGTAGGGGCATCTGCAGCTGATTCCTTTTCGGCTGGAGTAGGTTCGTCCTTGGCCTCGTCATCAGCCTCGGGGGCACTAGCGTCAGGTTTTTCTTCAGAGGTTTCGACGACTGTATCCATTGTCACTTCCTTAGACTTTTCGTCAGGGGCCTCATCTGCTAGATCAGGCGCAGTTTCTGAGGACTTATCCTTGTCTTCGGGGTCAGCAACAGCTTGAGATGCTTCCGCTGGACTTTCTTCCTGAGCTGATGCGTCTTCCTCTGACTTTTCACTCGGCTCAGGCGCCTCAACTTCTGCTGCTGTTTCCGCCGACTTCTCATCAGAAGCTTCAGCGGCTGCCTCTGTTTCGTCGCTAGTTGCAAGTGTTCCCGCGATCGGCTCTTCCTCAGGACTCGTGTCTTCTGCTTCTTCTGGTTTGCTTGGCACAGTCTCGTCTGTTGCTTCTGTCTTGCCATCAGCCGCATGTGCGTCCTCCTCAAGGTCTTTCTCAGAGGTGCCGGCGTTCTCAACTGTTTGTTGTGGAGGCTGTGGCACATCCGGTTTCTTGTCGTTCGATGCAATTTCATCTTGGTCCGGGTTGCTAACAGCGAGCGTTGGCTCACTCCCAGTCTTCTCGTTTGAACTCGGCATCTCTTCCACAGGGTTGAGGTTCTCTTCAGCCACAGGTTTTTCGGATTCTGCTGCTTTTTCCTTAGAAGTGGAGGCGTCTTCGTCTATTACGTTATCCTCTTCTGTCGAGACTTCTGGACTTTGAGTCTTATCATCGTTCGCGTCGGATGTACCTCCGCCGGCGCTATCGGCCTGCTCAGTAGCGTCGGGGCCACTTGTTGATGCATCTTGTGTGAATTTTTCAGCATCTTCCTTACAAGTGGCCTCTACTTCGGGGCTCGAGCTTTCACCATCCTCAATGTTGACTTCGGCCTTTGCCTCACCGGTAGTAGACTCGCCAGGAGTTTCAGAATCCTTACCATCCTCTCCGGAGTCAAACTTGGCCTGAGCAGTGTCTTGTGGCCTCTCTGACTCAGAATCTTTACCTGCGACAGGCCCAGCAGCATCAACAGCACCCAGATCAAGAGGAGTTTCATCAATATTATCTCCTTCCTTGGTGTTTAACTCTTCTGAACCCTCTCCCGTAGGCTCTGTATTGACCTCGGGTGCTTCAGTTGTTTCATCCACTGTCTTTGACGCCTTTTCGGCAACCGAATCGGACAGTTTCTCTTCTTCGGTATCGTCTGTCGTGTTTTCTACCGGCAGTGATACAACGGCATCGTCAGTGGGAGTTACTGACTCACCGGCCTCGTAGATGGAGACTTCGGGGGTAGGAGATTCATCCTTCTCTTCCTTTAGCTTAATCTCTGTAGGTCCGGTAATTGCTTCTTCTTTTTCCCCTTCTTCTTTCGCAGCTGACTGGTCCATCTCGGCTGGTGCTGGTTCTTGTACGACAGTTTCAGTCATCGAGTCGCTGCCTGTATCCGTGCCATTTTCAGGTAGCTGTGGTGCCGCTTCGGGAGGTTTGTCACTGGCATCTGCCTCCTTAGACATGGCTTCAGCCTTGCCCTTCTCCGCCGCACTGTCATTATTGGCATCTGTAGCGGGATTTTCAGGCTCAGGGTCTTTGATTGGGGCATCTATATCAGAGCCAAGGGCCGGTTCGTGTTCTGCAGGTTCTTTTGAAGTCTCTGGAGTGGCCTCAGTATTTTCATCTCCCTTTTGCAGTAGCTTGGATGACTCTTCTTGGGTCTCCTCAACCTCATCAATCTTGGGCTCGGCAGGATCCAATTGCTTGTCAGCGACATCGTCTCTGGAGTTTCCACTCTCAGGGGTAGCTTCAGTCTGATCTGGCTTGGGATCCTTAACATCTGATTCGTCGCTCTCTGGCTTGTCAGAAGTATCATTTTGCGGAGCTTCGACCGGGGCGTTTTCGATAACAGGCACAGTTTCAATTTTCGATTCATCCGCAGTCGAAGCATGTTCGGTCGATTCGCCCTCCTTGTTCTCCAGATCTGAAGCGTCGGGTTCCTTATTAGTGGAGTCGTGTGCAGTCGCATCTTTACTCGGCTCTGTGTCAGGTTCGACCTTTTGTAGTCTTTCCTCTATAGGAGCATCTCCAGCTTCAGATAAAACCAAGGAGCTGGGTTCTACGTCACTACCAGCTTTGGTAGTAATTCTGATAGCCTCCTCGCTCTTTTCTGTAGGTTCTGTCGTGGTTTCAGGCGGAGCGCCACTCGTAGTTGTAATGACAGTGGCTTCAGTCTCAGCAAACTCTTCCACTGCAGGATCTGCTGGCTTTGCAACCTCTGATTCACCGTCACCTTCTTCCTTGGTAGCTTCATGATTGGCGTCTAGATCATCAGCAGGCTTGGGTCCTTCGGCTGACGATTCCTGCAAAGAAGCTTCTGATTCAGCCTCCCTCTCAGACGTACTTTCGTGAGTTTCGATAGAAGATTCGGCTGCTGGCTCATTAGCTTCGGGTTTGCTATCAGCTTCGGGCCCAGCAACAGCAGCTGGCTCAGACTCAGCAGGCTCAGGCTCAGCAGCAGGCTTAGCAGCAGGCTCAGCAGTAGGTTCAGCAGCTGGTTCAGCAACAGCAGCTGGCTCAGACTCAGCAGGCTCAGGCTCAGCAGCAGGCTCAGCAGCAGGCTCAGCAGTAGGTTCAGCAGCTGGCTCAGCAGAAGCATCAGGTTCAGGCTCAGTAGGCTCAGGCTCAGCAGCAGGCTCAGCAGCAGCAGCAGGCTCAGCAGCAGCAGCAGGCTCAGCAGCAGCAGCAGGTTCAGGCTCAGTAGCAGGTTCAGCAACAGCAGCAGGCTCAGCAGTAGGTTCAGCAGCTGGCTCAGCAGCAGCAGCAGGTTCAGGCTCAGTAGCAGGTTCAGCAACAGCAGCTAGCTCAGACTCAGCAGGCTCAGGCTCAGCAGCAGGTTCAGCAGCAGGCTCAGCAGCAGCAGGTTCAGGCTTAGTAGCAGGTTCAGACTCAGCTGGCTCAGACTCAGCTAGCTCGGCAGCAGGCTCAGCAGCAGCAGCAGGTTCAGGCTTAGTAGCAGGTTCAGACTCAGCTGGCTCAGACTCAGCAGGCT